>VZTN01007755.1:135481-181523 GCA_013400515.1 Erpornis zantholeuca
TCGCCCCCTGCTCGGGCGGGCCCTCCGCGCTGCTCGCACACAAAAGGCGATCCCTACTTCGGGACCTCCCTTATCGGCCTGTAATTAATTAAGTGTTTTCACTGGGGCCGTAACTGTTAGGTGCGAGTAATTAAAATAATAAGACATTGTTGCTGGTGGTATCGCTTGAATCTTAATTGTTTGGTATCGGCGCTGTGAAATAACCACACTACCTCGAAGAATCGCAGTATTGTTAGATCTTTTGCAAAAGGGGCCTGTAACGAATGCAGTTTTTCCCCCTTCCGGCTCTGCTCAGGGAGCTCGCTTAGGCTTGAGCTTCGGGGAGTGGGAGNCGCGGGACGGGAGAGGGAGACCCGCTGGGATGAGCCCCGGGACAGGAGAGGGAGACCCGCTGGGATGAGCCCCAGAGCAGGAGAGGCGGAACCCGTCCGGAGGAGCCGCTGTGCTAGCTGCGCTCCCCGGTACCGCCGGCACGGGAGGTCCCGGGATTTCGGCCCCACGTCGCTGCTGGCACGTGTGTGACAGCGCTGCTTTGCTCCACCTTTCCGGACAGCCGCCTCTTTCCCGGGGCAAGGAAGAGAAAATCTCCATCCCCAGGGCTCGCCTAGATTGCTGCAGATAGCGCAGGACAGGAGAGCGGAGGGTTATGATGTGTTCCCTGCCTGGGCAGCCGGGAGAGCCGGCAGCACCCGCTGCATCCCGAGCTTCCCAGTAGTGCTGCTGTGCCGGTGTGCTGCTGCCTGTTGCCACTTGCGACTGACTGGGAGTTAGGAACACAAAGGAGTGGCAGCATGTTTGTGTATGTTTGGCCTGAAATGCTAAAAATGAAAGTGTTGCTTTCAAAACAGGAGAGAGATTTTGAAAGGAACAAAAACCCATCAGGTTTCATTTTCTCTTGCTGCTATTTCTGTGTGGATACCAGCCCTGGATCTGCCTGTCAGTGCATGTCACTGGAATTTTTGTTTGTCTGTGATTAAAATACAAAACCAGAACGTTTTTGGATTTCTGGGTAGCGTGAGTCAGTAAACAGCATTTTAAATGAAATGCAGATTTAGTTAATTTTCATCTCTTTATGTGTTTTGAAGGAAATAGAAGGCAAAATTAAGCATCAAGTACAGCAGTTTTACATACATTTAGATGATGTGGCCTTCAGTAGCTAGAACAATAAAGTTGAATAGACTGTCCATTTTCACATTTTTAGTTACTATTAAAACAATGCTTTAAGCAATTATGTTTACAAGAACTTTGTATTAAGAGTTAAAAGTACTGAAACGTTGGGAATAATGAACACGTAAAAGAGTAGGTATCTTTGATACTGGAGACTGTCATTTCTTGAAGTTCCACAGCAAGGGAAAAAGTCCTGTTCCGATTTTTTAATTTGAAGTCATTCTACCTAGGGAAGGGGAACATAGATTTTATGAAACTATTCAATAGCATTATTAACTAAAGAAATTTTGTGAGGGATTTAAGTGAGCTTTTGCTGTGCTGAGGGTTTTGGATCATTTGAAACATTTTAAGTAACTGCAAAACCAGGATGAGTTCTTACAATAAGGTAATCTTTTTAGTTGTAACTGAATAGTTTCAGTTGCAGAAGAGTTGTTACCTTCCCTGAATTTCTGTTTTTGTGTTTTTCTTTAGAGTATATTGTAAAACCTTATCAGTGAGATCAGTAAGAATGCACCATGGCAATGGTCCTCAGAATGCCCAGCGCCAGCTCCAGAGATCCAGGTCCTTCACAGGCAGCGAGGGAGAAGAACAACAGGCAAATTTACCCCAGTCCCCCGCAGCCTCTTTTGCGCCTTCCGCGAGTCCCTCCGCGCCGCAGTCCCCCAGTTACCAAATCCAGCAGTTTATCATGAGCCGGAGCCCGGTGGCCGGGCAGAATGTGAACATCACCCTGCAGAACGTGGGCCCGGTGGCCTCGGGCAACCAGCAGATAACGCTGACCCCGCTGCCGCTTCCAAACCCGACGTCTCCGAGCTTTCAGTTCAGCCCCCAGCAGAGGCGCTTTGAGCATGGATCCCCCTCATACATCCAAGTCACCTCTCCACTGCCTCAGCAAGTGCAGTCCCAGAGCCCCACCCAGCCTAACCCGGTGCCGGTGCAGACGCTGCCCAACGTCCGGGCAGGCACTCCCGGCCCTGGCCTGGGCATGTGCAGCCAGAGCCCCACCAGAGGATTCGTGGATGCGAGCGTGCTCGTGAGACAGATCAGCCTGAGTCCTTCCAACGGTGGACACTTTGTGTACCAAGAAGGACCTGGGATTGCACAGATTGCTCAAGGAGCTGCTGCACAAGTGCAGCTTCCGTCGTCCGGGACGCCTGCCACGGTGAGGGAGCGCAGGCTTTCGCAGCCTCACTCGCAGTCTGGGGGCACCATCCACCACCTCGGGCCTCAGAGCCCCGTGGCCAGCGGGGCAAATATGCAATCTTTGACTAGCCCGGGCCACATCACAACGACCAGCTTGCCACCCCAAATCAGCAATATTATCCAGGGGCAGCTTATGCAACAGCAGCAGCAAGTGCTTCAAGGGCAGCAGCTGAGTAGACCCATTGGATTTGACAGGACTTCTGGTGGATTGATAGCAGGAGTTGGAGGACCAAGTGCGTTTGGAATGACATCACCTCCTCCTCCCACAAGTCCTTCACGGGCCACTGTGCCACAGGGGCTGTCAAGTCTTCCTCTCACTCCTACAGCTAATACAGCAGTGAAAAAACAACCCAAAAAGTTGGAGGAGATTCCTCCTGCCAACCAAGAAACCGCTCAAATGAGGAAACTATGTTTGGATCATCACCACAAGCAGATGGAAATTCTTAAGGAAACTTTTAAGGAATGTTTGATTGAACTGTTTTTCCTGCAACACCTTCAAGGGAATATGATGGACTTTTTAGCTTTTAAAAAGAAACATTGTGTTCCTCTGCAAGCATACCTGAGGCAAAATGACTTGGATCTGGAGGAGGAAGAAGAGGAAGAACAATCTGAGGTCATCAATGATGAGGTAAGAAACTATTTTGTAATTAAATGATAGATGAAGTTGTAGCACTGGGATTGTGGAGTATTAAAAAATGTGACAGTACATGAAAAATCATTTATGCTTGATGAAGTATGGCAGTTTTTCATAAAATAGTTGGCCTGAGAGAATGAAGTTCTTCTAGGTAGTGTGATTTGATGGGTCAGTTTGAGTGTGCTGTTAGACTTAAGGATTTAAAATAAAAGAATAGGCGAAAAGAGCTTTCACTGTCCTAGTTAGTTGCACACCAATAAAGATGGCCTTAGTGTGGAAATTGTTTTAAGATCTCAGAATGGTTATGACTAGGAATCGTGGTTTGAATTTCACTTACCTAGACTTGGACAAACCAAAAAAGAATGAGCAAAAGCATTACAAGAGGTTAGCCTGACTCAATTTGACTTCTAACCATAGATGTTACTGATGCTCAGTGTTGCTGCAGCCAACAAAAAATGTGAATTAATCTAATTAATGAGAGAGAACATGTGTAAGGGTCCACAGTCTTGCTTTAGGTTATTTAGGCTGCCCTGGAGTTCTGGGTATGAATTGCTGTCTAAATGATTAACAGCCAGCACTTACAGCCTGGACATTGACAAGTTCACTTTGTTACTTATGCAAAGGTTTAAATTACTAACTAGCTTGAATTTGCTGTTTATTAATGGCAAAGAACTTGAAAGAATCTTGCCACAAACAGGTGCTGAGCAGCTTTTCGTGCTCATTTGTACACATCCGTGGGTGCTGGAGCACTGCTCTAGTGCAGAGCCTGCCCACAAGACAACATGGCAATGGTTAGATAGAACTTAAGCCCCTGCACCACTTGGCCCTCATAAATATCTTGTAAAATTTGTAAAAATATCTATGGGTCTGTAGTTGCTAGTTTGTAAAAGAACCAATATTATGTAAAAAACCTCATGTTGCTTTGATTACCTTTTGGAAATGAGTCCCTTCAGTGAAATTTGATGAGTCTTAGGTATGAATCATTAGCAATCATACCTTCAGTTGGAATTTGTGGCAAATTTTAATGGAGTAATGGCTGAGGTTTAATTTATTCATTGCTTTGTTGTCTAAACTTCTTCATTAGGAAAAATAGATTTCTGCTTGTGGCAGTCATTGACAATTTCTTTATATAGTAACATAAAAGTTAGCTTATTACTGTAATTTATTGACAATGGACATTCAGTATTTTTGTTTCACCTGGTTTGTGTTTTGTCAAATTGTTTAGGTGTTCTTGTTGGGTTGCGTGTTTGTCAGCTGAAATAACCAGGTATTTTAACTACCATCTGCACACTTTGAGGGATCTTTAGTGGGTGTAAATTGTACAGGTTCATTGAAGTCAGTGGCGCTGCTACACTTTAAATGAGTTGAGGCTCTACCCCTCAGTGTTATGGATTGAGAATTTGCTGTACTTCGCTGCCTTCTCGTGGTGGATCCTCTTTTGTTTGTGGAAGCCGCTTGTCCCTGTAACTGCTGGAGAATTTTGCAAAGTGCAACAGCAAAAGTCTTTATGTGTTTTCAAGTGATGAATCCTTCTGAAAGATTAAGACATCTTTTGAGTATGTTCTTTCTTTGTATTTTTTTGTCGTCTTCTGTTTTATTTCCCCCTCCCCCTCTTTATCACTTTCTGCTAAAGCAACGCGCTTCATCTCTCGCCTGGAAGGTTGATCTCTTTGGGAATTCAAGGGGAGAGTGAATGGTGGCTGTGCTCATTGCTTAAATAAATGTTGAAGCTCTCTTACGTTCAAACTGTCTGTCATGCTAATTTGTTGTCCGTTAGCAGCAGCAATCATTAAATTTAAAACACACTTTTATGTTAACTGGATTTAAGAAAACATTTCCAGTGACAAGAAGTCACAATAAACAGTCAAGGCTGTGCTCTGTTCTGCTATAAAAAGTAAGGCAGAACTCTAAAAATGGGCTGTGCTCGAAACAAGCTGCACTGATGGTGGTTTAGTTATTATCCCCTCTTCAGTGAGGTGCCATCAGTACCAAAGGAGTGTGTTGAACAGTTAAAAAAAAGAAAAACTTTTTAAAAGAAAATGATTCTCCCTTCTTTTTTTTTTCCCAAAATATTTCTCTCAGGTAAAGGTTGTGACAGGAAAGGATGGGCAGACTGGTACTCCTGTCGCTATAGCAACCCAGCTTCCTCCAAATGTTTCTGCTGCTTTTTCATCCCAGCAGCAACCATTTCAGGTACTTTTCAATGGTTCTAAAATGTAGTTTCATCCCAGATTTTTTTTCTTCATTCAGATTTGGTATTTCTTAGATGAATTAGAATTTTCCCAAGAGCCCATCACTTATCATCTAAACAAAACCAAAAAACCTTTGCAGTCTTCAAATGCATCAGTATAACTGAAGCCTTGAGGAAGTTAAAGCTTTGTCTCCAGGTTGCTGGCTTATTGCATTAACTTTCAGCTTGAATGTTTTCACTTTGGTTTGTTTGTCTTTTGTATCCCTAATGCATTTGGTTCATTTGTGCATTCTGCGTAGTGATAATATGGATTCTTTGTCTGTGGCATTGTATTTGTGGATTTCTTCTAAAATTCTTTTCTTTCTTTTTTTTTTTTCCCTTATGTATTAAAGGTTTTGAGTGTGGCTACAGAAGGTTTCGGATTTGCCTTCCCTGAAATGTGTTAAACAACAATACTAATCCTCTGACACAATTTGTTTTGAATAATTAACTGCTTTCCATTAGCTCTGCCATAAATGATGGGAAGAAGAAACAGAAGTGCTTATTTTTATTATGAAAGTTCTTTTTAACAATTTTTTTCTTTTTTCATGAGGAGTGCTGAAGAAAGCCAAGAAATAAATGTGATAATCAGTTAAAATTTTTGTGTATTAGTGATGATGCAACATTTCAGTTTCAGTGTGGTTTCATGCAGCTACCTTCAACTCTGACATCACCTCATACATACCCTGAGAAATAATATACCCTAATTCCATTGCAACTACAATATTTACCTTTTCGCTCAATGATATGCTTAGCAGGTGTTACAGGGTGAATTACTCTGCTGTACCACAGCAGCTGTACAGTCTGTGCTGCCTTCATCTAGGCTTTGGAAATGGGAAGTTAAATGAAATACAAGCTGGGTTGTGCTCCTGTGTGTAACAGATGGGATGTTCCCTGTGATATTGTACAAAGGAGTTGTGTAGCAAAGGGGATTGCACTGAGGGCTCTTCCTTATGCCCAGTACTGACATGTCTTGGAAGTCTCCTTAGGTAGTCAGGCTTCATTTAAGCTGTTTAAAATACCTAATGTTATGTCAGGTTATTTATTGTAGTTGTTAGGGTTATCATCAAGCTATAGCTGCAGCAGTGATGATACTTTTGAAGATACCATTTCAGACCAGTTTCAGAGAAACTGGTTCATGCTAAAAATGTACAAAACTCTGTGTGGCACTGACCTTTTAGCACAAATTGGTAACAGAAAGTGGCATTTCTTTCCATCAGTCTTGCTCTTTGCAACTGTTTATGGAGAAATAATGTGTCCCAATCAGCATCACCATTCAAATCCCAGTGCATAAATGCAGCACTCAGAGTGATTATTGTGTGCGTGCTGCATAATCATGACCTCAGGAGAGCTACATTATTTTAATTAAAGTTGGGACAGTTTTAGTCTAATATTAGTGGTATGTGACTGCAATTTATAAAGACATAACATGTCTGCTTTCTGAAGAGTCTGGCCTAAATCACACAGTGATAATGCAGACAGCTGGGAGGCATATTCTTTAGAAAATGTCAGTCAAAAATCCTAAAGCAGAGATACAGCCTGGAACTGAGTAACAGTCATCCAGAGGGAGAGTGCAGGTGCAATAAATAGCATTTAACGTGGAGTTCAAAGAATGTACTTTCTTAAACTGATGTCCCAGAAGCAAATGGGACATAAACTGAATTTGTTAGTCAATTCAGTAGCATTTACAAAATCAGTTCTTGTGGTTTATTTTGAAAATTCTGTAAATGGCCAAGTCTGTGATGTCCTCCCAGACATTGGTTGTTTGACCTGAAATATGCTGCATGTCTGTCTTGTGAGAATACAAATATTTGAAAACTTAATCCCTATTGAGTGTGAAATGGCAGTGAACCGTGAGTGTGAGTCAGAGATTCTTAATACCAAAATTTACATCCTAAGGCTGTAGTTGTATTGCTGAAGTGGCCACAAATGCCCTCAGAGCAGCAAAGAGATTAAGTGTTATTAATTCATAGCTATTGATTGAGTTTGAGGGACATGAGATATATCAGCTCAAAAAGGAGCATTTGAGACCCAGTCATTGTAGGTGATGTTGGCTGTGATTATTCATACCATGCAGTGAATCACTGAAGATGCAGGATGTCACTGTTGTGATTTATTTCAAGACAGACTGGTGTTTACCTCCATGGGTTTAATTTACATTGGTAAAATTCTGGTTAAAATCAGAGAAGAACATACCTGTGAATAAAGTAAAAGATTCTTATGGGGAATTACTGTGTTTGTATGTTGTTATAAGAAATTTTCACATCTGCAGACCTTTACCATACCTCAATGTGTTTAAAGCTCTCACCATTTTTTTCACCAAAGAAAATTACACTTTGAGAACTAGAGTGCTAAATTAATTCATTTCTTAGGATGCAGAGGCTGCTATACTATACATAAAGTCTGTTTGTATTTTCTGATGGAATCTCTTAAGATTTTTGGGATAGTCCTCGTTTTTTGGGATAGTCCTTATTTTTCTCACATTAAGTTTCATAGTACAGTATTTGGTACAACAATATTGAGGAGAATTGGAAAATTACTTGGAAACTCACTGAAAGGAATTGGACTTGCACAGAAACTGATGGACATTAATAAGTACTTGCCAGTATTCTTAGGCCCAAGGAGCATACAAATTGTCATATACACAAATTTGTTTGCTTCAGTAATCCTGTATGAGAGCCTGTGTTTGATGCTGAAAGGATTCTCTGGGATATGTTCTTGCCATCATTGCCAATATTAAATGTACTGATTTAAAAATAAAGTTTAAATGCACTGTGTAATCTTACTGAAGCTAAATTCCAATTTGCTGAATCAGAGCCCAGTGATTCCTTTTGCATCTCAATATCAGTAGTGTTCTTCCAAGCTTGTTAGTTAATAGTTTACATGCTGTTTATCCTCAGACAAAATGGATAGTAATTTCTGGTGAGCTCTGATGTCACCTTAGCCTTATGGCAATATTGTTTCTCCTCACTGAGTTTATTTATGAAACTCATTTTGCCAGCTCTGCAAACAGGTACAAGTCCAGCATCTGGAAACCTGTAACTGAACTTGTGTAACTTGGCTGAGGTTATGTATTCCATCTTCCCAACTTCTTCCTGAAATATTTCTACAGTAACTCTCACAAAGCTCTATCTTGAGAGTGAGAGTGGTAGAGACTCAAATAAGCTTCAGCTGTTTTCAGGATGAGGATGAATTTGTGTGTCACTGATGTTTCGTGCAGATGTATTACACTAATGAAAATTTCCATTAATTAAAAAAAAAAAAGTAACAAAAAATACTAGGCAGGTTTATTTTTTACATATCCCATTTTCCTGGGTTTGGTATCACTTAACAAAATGCACATTATATATAACCAGCTTCCTCACTGTTAAATTTGAACTCAACGAAGAGTATCTGTGCATTGTGGACAACTAAAACTTCACAGCAGATATTGAATGAGTCTTGTTTCCTTTGTTGTACAGCTGTTCTGAAGGACTCGCTCTATGCTGGCCTCCTTAGATCCCTTTGTAAATTCTCTCCTGGTGTTAGACCATCTGCAGATTGAACTTCTGTGATTTGTTTTCTTTTCCCTGTAGCAAACGCATACAGGGACTCCAGGGACGGGGACTGTGAGCACCATAGAGATTGAAGCTTTTAAGAGACAGCAGCAGGCCCTTGCACCAGCAGGTATGTTCCACAGGCACAATTCCACTGCAGTTCTCTTTTCTTCTCAAACAGTGATTGGAGCCCACTGTTCTGTAACTCTTGAAATACATTTTTTGCCTCACCTTGGGAGTAGCCAGATCCTTAGGACTATCTACTGTGACTGGTGCTGTGGGAAGAATGCACTCCACTCCCAGTAGATAGGCCTGGATTTGGCAGGCATGGAGACATTGTTAGGTTGATTGTTCTGGCTGAGAAGATTGGAGATGGCCAACTTGAAGTCAGAGGGACTCTGCCCCTGGAGCATGTTCTTCATAAATGCTACACATGTACAGTAGTTGTAGCTTTCGGAGCTGATGTTGGAATCATGTGTAGTAGTTTGCTTTGTAAAATTGAACCCATTCCATTATACCATGCCATAAATGGAATTTGAATATCACAGATTCGTCTAAGAGACCACGAATTGAAGTGGGCCGTCATGGGATGGTTTTTCAGCACCCGGGTGTGGCTTCAGGAGTTCCTCTTCAACAGCTAATGCCAACAGCACAAGGTACTGTGTCACCACATGCCAGTTGCACATTAATTTAACAAGGAGATGTTGGTGATGGGACTAGAAACTTGGGCTTCCGGCCTGCCAGGATCCTAGTCCCACCACACACTTCTCCATGTAAATTAATACTTGGTATGCAATGCCTGGTTTGTTTAAGGAGCTGAGTGACGGGCTCCAAAGGTGCATGTGGGCATGGAAATACGTCACAGGTGCTGATGCAAAATGGCCAATCTGAGAATTCTGGAACTGAGCCAATGATTTATGAAAAGGAAACCACCTAATTGGAAAATCATGACAAATTTTTATTCATTAGTCATGCCAAGCTTTAGAATACGTTTTAGAGCGAATGTGTTAAGAACTAAGTAGTATTTAGACTTGATGCTGTTTTTTAGGTTAAATTCCATTAGCTCACCAATCCTTTTTTTTTGAGTATACAAAATTTAGAAGACCTATAATGACATGCTCTTTTATAGTTGCTGTGCTCCAAATTTTAGTTGCAGTCCTGTGCATGAAGTACTTTGTTGTTTATTGTAATGGTGATTTATTTTGTGATCGTGATGTGGTATTTTCAAGTGATGGTGTCTTGTGGCAAAGTAAGTAACAAAACCACTCTATTCGCAGTTGATTTCCTCCTTAAATCAACAGAGAGCACTGGACATTTTAATCTCATCTGTGCCGTGTCTCCTCTTGCCCCGCAGGCGGGATGCCTCCCACTCCCCAGACGGTGCAGCTGACGGGGCAGAAGCAGAGCCAGCAGCAGTACGACCCCTCCAAGGGCCCTCCGGTGCAGAACGCGGCCAGCCTGCACACGCCGCCGCCGCAGCTGCCGGCGCGGCTGCAGCCTTCCAGCGTCCCCATGGCGCCGCTCCCAGCCACCCTGCAGCTCCCGCAGCAGCAGCCACAGCTCGTGGAACCTCCGGCGCAGCCCCAGATCCAGGTGAAGATCCAGCCCCAAAGTGTGCCCCTGACGGCCGCTCCGCTTCCAGCACCGCTGCAGCAGCAGGTGCCACCAGCAATCCATGTGCAAGGACAGGCGCCCAGCCAGGTGTCACAGCCTCAAGCTACGATACAGCAACAGGTATGGGAGTGTTAGTGGGGTGGAAATGTGTTTGCTTCCATGCCCTGTAAAATCTAAGAATGCTGTGTTCACTTTTTAATTCCACTGGACACTTAAATCCTTCCCTTATAAAAATGCAGGTGTACATTTGTTATTCAATTAAAGTCTCCATTATGTTCTGCCGTAGTGTAAACTAAGTATTGAATCCTCAGCTCATCAGTAACCAGTGTGTTTCTTGGGCAGACTGTGACTCTGACACGACCATCTGCAGATCCTGCTCAGAGTTCTCAGCGTCTTGCAGCAAATCCACTGCCACCTACCTCATCCATCGCTCCAGCAGCGATCCCAGGCGCAACACCGCCTTCTCCATACCCAGTGCAAACAAACAGGACCTCTCCAGCAACCAATAAGTCCTTGTCTCCTATTGCATCCAAGCCTCCTGGCTTAGCAGTAGCAGCAGCAGCACCTAAAACACAAAGTCCAGCTCAGAATGCAGCAGTGCTGCCACAGGAAAACTCTCAAGACAAGCTGGCTGAGCAAGTAAAGCTGGTAAGTATTTTCTGTTTCGTGCTTTTACACCTTTTCCTGTGAATTAATTTAAAGAAGTGGGAGCAATTACTATTTTTTTATGATTCTGCACCTTCATTGTAATTCTCTGTACTTCTTTTCAAGGAAAATCAAATCCATCAGAGGATAGCAGAACTGAGAAAGGAAGGTTTATGGTCCCCCAGGCGACTGCCTAAACTCCAAGAGGCTCCAAGACCAAAATCCCACTGGGATTATTTGCTGGAAGAAATGCAATGGATGGCAACTGATTTTGCCCAGGAGAGAAAGTGGAAGATGGCAACTGCTAAGAAGGTACTTGAAAAACATTTTTTTAGCTCAGAACAATCAATGTTGATGTCACTCAGTTTGGTAGCAAAGCTCTTGAGATGTCTTTTGCTACAGATAGAAGTGATGGAAAGATGAGGCACTAACTTTTACCTTTAAGAAGTCATGTTGTCAGTTTTGGATATGGCATCTGAGACAGACTGGGTAATTGTACAGATTGTGGATGCAAATACCAGTTTGTGGATTTTATTCCTCTGGAAATCAAATAGCTTGTTTAGGGACCCACTCAATATGTTGACTGGGTTATATTTAAATAAAAGATAGAGGTATCATGCCTGTATCACAAATGAGTTATTTCCTCTCCATGAAGAGTAAATATAGAATTCTGTAAATAACTTCCATTGGGCGTGGTTGTCTGTCTAGTTATTTTTTCTTAATCTCAGAGTAAAATAAGAGTAAAGACAACAATGAGAACACAGTAGAAACATAGCGGAAGAGAACAGCAGGAATACAGTAGTGGAATGAAAATTCATATGGTGTGAGATAAAATAGATATAATCTGTTAATTTACAATGAGTAAGGGTTTTCTGTGGATACCAGTAATGTTGCATCTTTTTTTGATACATTTATGACCAATTTAGGGTAATGAAGAGAGCAACTGAAGGTCATTAGTTTAAATTGCGATGTTGTTTTCTACTGTATATTCTGAAATGATGGAAACTCAGCAGCAAAGTATTTAAATAAGTGTATTGTTGTGTACAATAAATGTCTGCATTTTGAATATAATTTAAATCTGGATTTCCATTTGTGGCCAATGGTAGGTTTTTAAGAATAGGAGAAACAGGAAGGGCAAATGTGAAATGATCCTTCCCCTGGCACTATGCTTCAAACTTCTGGAAGTCAATGTTTTAGGGACCTCCTGAGCTAAAGGTTGCAATCAAGTCAGTCTTAACAGCCATTGACTGATCTTTCACTCATGTATGTACACTCTTTTTGAACTCATTTTAGCTTTGGTCTCTGACATTTTGTGGTGTGATTTCTGTGACTTCATATGTGCTGTCTGAAAAAAAGTTTTCTTTTGTGTGTTTGCTGCTAATTTCAGTGGAATTTTTTCTAATTTTTGTATTCAGAGAGTGAATTAAGAGTTTCCTACTTGATTGCTTAGTTATAGTTGTTGTATTTTTTTTTTCTTTGAGTTTCATGTCTGTTGCTTTACTGGCATGGTAAGAATTAAAAACGTTGGAGGTAAGTGCTATGTGTGTAAAGCTATGGTCAACATCTGGCTGCTGATAACCACTGTAATGTTAAGAAATGCAATGACATGTGTTTTGAGGTAACCTAATCCAGTATTTCATGGTATTTTAGATGGTAAGAACTGTGGCTCGTTATCACGAAGAAAAGAAACTTAATGAAGAAAGAGCTAAAAGGGAAGAACAGAACAAACTGAGGAGGATTGCAGCATCCATTGCTAGAGAAATAGAGTATTTCTGGTCTAACATTGAGCAGGTAAAGTACCCACTCTCCAAGACTTGTGCAGTTTGTGCTGTTTTTTTCATCTTCAGTGGTTTATTTGTAAGATAAAAGTGCTTTATTAGACTTGCTTTACGTTTCAGGTTGTTGAAATTAAACTGCAAATTGAATTTCAAGAGAAAAGGAAAAAAGCTTTGAATTTAAAGAGATTTTCAAGGAAAGGTAATTGTATTCCATTTCGTAAGAAATACAGTCTGAATTCTGATGTTATTGTTTTATATCATTTCATTCAGTGCAGGTTAATCTTGTTGGCAATAAAATTGTGAGTTGCTAATAATAGGTTGTGAATAGATCTGAATGATAAGTTATGGGGGTTTTATGTTTTTGTGCTAGATGTTGTTAATAATTTTTGTGTTTTGCTTTGAATACATTTAAAAGTTCATGTAAGAAATGTAAAATTGCTAAGTGATGAATGCATACATCAAGTGTAATAATTTTCCAGGTAAGGATACAAAAGAAGACCTTTATTTGGAAAGAGAAAGTGAGATGGTAAGTCTTTCTGTTTTTTGAAAAACCCATCAGATTAGTTTAAAAGTGACTACATATGTGAAAAAGTTTTGATAAAAGTGATTTTTTTTTAAATACATGGTGATGATAAGTAGATTTCACTGTTGTTACTGACAACTGACTATTCAGTCACAAGCACAAGTATAATTTTTTTTCTGGTTAGGAAGGGAAGTGGATTATGGTCAATGCATTACTTTAGTGGCTGTGAATCATTCATTCTGAGTTTGAAGACCTAAAAGCTGTACAAATTAATTGCCAGACCTGGGCAGGAGTTTCATCTGCAGTAGCCAGGGGTAGACTTTGTGGGGCATGAAACATGTTTTCAGGTGCTCAGCAGAGATTTATCTGCTGAGAGATGAAGGTGTCTGTTACAGAATGGATCAAACTGAATGAAACTTGGGTATCTTTTTCCTTGGATGAAATGTGTGCCAGGAGTCCTTAGCTGTGTTTGTGCAATTGGAAGAAAATGACAAGGGCTAGTTTGGAGGCCCTGAGCCATCTGCTGTGGCACAGCTGATGCCCATGTGCTGAAATACTCCCCCTCCACCAAGCAAAATGCCTGCATCTGAATTTCCTGCTAGGAACAAGCCTTAGCTTGTGTTATCAGCCAGGCTGTGGCCCAGCACTGGTTGTGAGAGTTAATTGGCACAGGCTAAGCAATTCTGCAGAGTGCACTGGACAGCTGAGACAACTGTGGGGCTGTGCCATATCCCCCTTGTATTGACTAGTGAAAAAGTTTAGTCCCTAGCCAACCTAGGTAAGGGTTTTGTACCACAGCTGGACCTGAATAATTTCACCCATGAGCACTGGCAGTGGCTGACTGCACAATCTCATTAATTCAGAAGCAGAATTTCTGTTTTTGCATGACCAGGGAAGTGCTAATAGGTGTTAACTGTCTATCAGCAAATGCTTTTGGGACTGCAAGGCATGTTTTGTTGTCTTTAAAAAACAACCAAAGCCCCTGCTTATCTTCGTTTTCTGTGATTTTAAGTATTATAATTATTTAATGCTAGGGGGGTTCATCATCTGGAAGGAAAAGAAAGGCAAGCATATCTTTGACTGATGAGGAAGGTAAGTCACTTCTCAAAATTTTTCATCCATAGCATAGTACATAAGTAGAATATTAAACCCACAGCTTTTCAGTCTGTTACTTTATGGGGGCAGTGCTTTTCATGAACCAGATACCAACCTTCATATATTTCTTAGAGAGATTAGATAGTCAATTAAATAGTAAATTTTCCCTGAAAGAGCTTCAGTGAAAATTTGAAAACAACATTTTCCTTGAAATTATATGGCCATCATTATTGGTGGATTTTAATTCTTTCTGTCCTCGTTCCTTGATTTATCAAGCCTTACTAATGGTCTTGAAGTTCTTTTGATGATTTTAGACTGAAATACTCATCTGCTTTGGGTCCTTTCTTGTGATAACAGCTCTGTCATGGTTCTGACAAAGGAACTCCTCTGTTTAAAGCTGCAGAACAGCCTGTGGTGAACATTGTCAATCAACACTTAACTGCCTTCTGTCCTGAGGCAGAAATGCTTCTCTCCTTATTACTTATCTTTTAAGTACTACATATAGCTGCTTTCAGATGATCTTATTTTCTGTACCTGTTTAATACTTTTTAAGTCTTGCAGACTTAGAATATTCTCTGCTAGTTCACTTCAGGGGTATATAGTTACAAGCCTCCTGAATTATTATATAATTTGAATTCCAAGATTTGCATTTGTTTTTCTTGTAGTTGAGGATGAAGAAGAAACAATTGAAGAGCAAGAAGCTAAAGAAGGAAACATAAATCATCAAACTGAATTGTCTAATCTAGCCAAAGAAGGTAGGCATGTGGCTTGATTATTCTCTGGGCTGGGCTCTGAAACAACAGCTGGAAACACACAGCAGTTGTTGGATTTGTAAAGAGGATTGGAGGTGGGAAATTGAGCATATTCAGATGTTCAGTCCTGTGTAGTCTGTATCTAGTTTTTTCTGTTTGGAAAGCTGCAGCAGTTTATGGGTTGATGATGGACATCTGTACTTTATAAAGCATGCTTAGTTGTCACACAAGGTGGCTTGAGAAAAAGTAGTTCTCTAGGGAAGCACTGCATTAAAACCTTACACCAAGGCTCTCAACCCGAGTTCTAGGAGCACATGATAAACACTTAAAACCAGTGTTGTATCAGATTGAACAGGGACGTTTTATCATCAACTGTCCTGAGTATCTCAGAAGGGTTTTGTGACTGACTTGTTCAGTCCAAAAGGGCCCTTAAATGCTGATCTTGAAGGAGGGGTATAAATATTTGAAGATAAGGAGCTTTTAGGGACAGTACTCTGGCTAGCAGCTCTCTCTCATTAGCAATGTAATTGCTGTGCTGAGCTTGATGTGTGCAAAGTACCCCACAGAGATGTGTCACTTACCCTGGTAAAAGCAGATTTTTAGAGGCAGGCTGCCCATTAGGATGAGCCTGCCTGGCAATTAACGTTCGGTTTCCGAATCTGTTTGTTTGGTCTGTTTGGCAGCTCAGTGGCTGCAGAGAGCTGGCCAGTTGGAGGGATTATAACCCTTGGCCAGTCAGCCAACTTCCTAATGAGAATGTTTGCTGATTGATTGGCCACTGCCAGCATGTACATTCCTACTTCACCAGCTCAGACCAGGGATCCTGGAGTTACTGGTTAGAGGGGCTGAGGTACAACTCAGTTTTGAAACTTTTGTAGTCTTGCATTGTCTTCCAACCACTCAGCTTTATTTGATGCCCGTACCTCCCCAAATGGGGATTTACTGAGGGTTGCAGGGTGTGTTTGTAATACAGTAAAAACCAAGGTGTGAGAGCAAACTGCTTGGTGTAATGGCAAATGTTCTCTGTAATCGAGGTTATTAAATAAATACTGCCATCATTCACTTAATAATTACCTCTGAAGTTAACTTCCGATTAGAGAACTGGCTTTATGCAATTGTGAAGAGTGTAATAAGATTAAAATTAATAGTATCTATTGTTTCAAGTTTCGGTATCTTTAAACTTACATCCTTTAATGACCTTCAGCTGAATTGCCTCTGGAAGATCTGGTGAAGATGTATGAAGGTGCCTTTGCTGAAAATTTTCACTGGCCCCAGCCAAAGCCTGACAGTGAAGAGGAGAGCAGTGAGGAAGGTAAATTACTCTTTGTTTAGAAGAAGTTGTGCTGATTTACAGGGTGAAATAAGTTGCTTGGCTCTTCAGGACTCTGTGAGAAGACATTTTATTCTAGGGTAAAACACGTTTTGATTGAGTGAATCACGTTTAAAATTTCTCACTTTGTGAAAAGAGGGCAGTGTTTCCCTGTTTTAAAGTGAAGATGTGTGAGATTTTCAAGAGCAATACTAAGCCTTAGAAGAGCCTCTCTACACTGAACTAAACAGCACGGTTCATAGGTAGCTATAATTACACCTCTGTTCTGTACTAACATGATGAAAGGTCTACATACTCGAAGACAGGTTTTAAGTATTATGATAGGATGTCCCTAGAAGCTGTGAAAAGCTAATGGTCATGTTAGCCTAGCTAGTGTGAATGTCCAGAGCATGTGCATGAACCTCAGCTTAGGCTATTTGCATTTTACCTGCACTACCTTGAAAATCATAGAATTCCTTTTCAAAGTTCCATGCCTCCTTTAGACCCATGTCTGAATCCTGGTTATCTCAGTTCCTTTGTGTAACTGCTCCTGAAGTTTATTTTAGATGCCACTGTAAGTTTTCTCTCTCTCCTAGAAATGGAAGACCATATGTCTGATAGGGAAAGTCCCCAGAAAGAAATTGTCCTCATAGACTCCCTTCTCAGCATTGACCAGTACAAGGGCATGGACAGATCGAGTCCTCCCAAGAAGCACATGCGAGACATAGCAGAAGTTGCTGCTGCAGCAGAGGTGTTGTTACCTAAAGGGAGCTCCAGGATAACAACAGCAGTAAGAATCCCTATTTTCTGCTACTCTGTGTGCTGATGTTTATGTAAAGAATGCTTTTTTCTTCATTATTTTGTGGCTTTTAGCAAGAAATTGCTTTTTTTTCAAGTTACCTGTAGAATGTTTATGCTTCATGCCATGCTCTGTGAATTTAACTCAGGAAAGAATATCAAATTATTCACACTACAGGTAAAATACAACACTCCATCACTGTTGTATGGGTCTCTCAGAGAATATCAGAAAATTGGGCTGGATTGGCTGGCAAAGCTGTACAGAAAGAATCTCAATGGCATCCTGGCAGATGAGGCTGGGCTTGGAAAAACAGTGCAAATTATTGCCTTTTTTGCCCATTTGGCTTGTAATGAAGGTAAGTTCATTTGGCTAACAGTTTTAGACAGGTACTGGGCCAGCATTATTTTTGTGAATTGTAGCCTAGGGTCACTTTTTTTTCCCTACTGAACCATATCAGGCTTTAATTAATGATAGGAGTAAGATTATGTCAGAATAACTTTCTGTTACTTGGTGACATAGGGGTGCCATTTTGTCAAGTATAGTGTCTGATCAATCTGTTATCCTCTAGAGATTCTTCTGAATACTTGTAAATTCTTACTAGAATAGAAAAGCCTTACAAATTGTTTAATGACCTGGAGTAGATTTGTCATTAGAATACCTCTGTTCGTTGTTATTGGAACTCATTTTTAATGATTAATTTAGTACAATGCACTTAAAAAATCAAGGGAAAATATAATGTCTTGTAAGGAGTCTCTTTCCAGTGCTAACTGCTGTGTTTCCCCTTCTGTAGGGAACTGGGGCCCTCACCTTGTTGTTGTCCGGAGCTGTAACATACTGAAATGGGAACTGGAATTGAAACGCTGGTGCCCAGGGTTGAAAATACTTCTCTACTTTGGGAGCCAAAGAGAACTTAGGGCAAAGAGACAGGTGCTGTATTTTGCAACTCTTACGCTGTTGCCTAAGACCTTTAGCCTGTATTTATCTGTATGTTCCTTCCATGGTGATGTGATATGAGGAGTTTTAACAAGCTTCAAGTTGGTTTACAAAGAGATTCACACCTAATGGTTCTAGATTTTCAAAGGCGTTTTTTGACCCCTTTGGCTTTGAGCAATACTTGCAATATTTCACCTGCTTTCTGAACTGACAATAATTCAAAGACCAAGACTTTCTTTTAGAATGTGTTGGCTTGTAGTGTCTTTTTAAATGAAGAAGTAGCTGGTTGTAAGATATTTGAGAGTTCTGCCTTAACTTTTCCATCTCATCCTTTCTTTCATTTGCCATAGGAATGGATGGAACCCAACAGCTTCAATGTGTGTATCACTTCCTACAAGCAGCTGTTCAAAGGCCACACAGCGTTTATGAAAATGCGATGGAAATACTTAATAGTAGATGAGATGCAACAAATAAAGAATATGACTGAGAAGCACTGGGAGGCACTTTTCAATCTTCGCAGGTACAGAGCACAGAATTGATTTGCTGCTGGCAGTGGGTTTTTCTCTTTTCATCTCACACAGTTCTCTTCTTAACAGAAAACTGATTAAAAAAAACCTTTTTAGACTTGGCCTGCCCAAATTCCTGAGCAGCGTGCACCTACATAGAGATAGCTTTATTTGAAACATTCAGGATTCAGAGAAATGCTTGAGTTCTTTTTGTTTCCACTCTCATAACTCTGTAATTCTTCTTTGCTGAGATTCTGTGCTCCCAAACAGATCCCCTGGTGTTCTGATACTCTGCAGTGAAGAAGCTAGTTTGGTGGTATATTCAGGATTGAAAAGATACTTTATCCTGAGTTTAATTTAATGAGATCTACATGATTCTTCTGTGTATCTGACAAACATCAAGGCATAGTAATCAGTCAATTAAAAATCTTCCTTTGTTCACAGCCAGCATCGTTTGCTTCTGATAGACACTCCTTTGCATAACACGTTGATGGAGCTGTGGACCATGGTACATTTTTTGATTCCGGGAATCTCCAGACCTTATCTGGATTTTCCAGTAAAAGCACCTAATGAGGAGAACCAGGATTATTGCCATAAACTGGTCATCAGGTTGCACAGAGTATGTTGTCATTTTTTCTTATGCGTCCTACTGCAGTAGTAATGCTGTTGAGGAAAGGGGGAATAAAAATAACATGGTTCAGATCATAATTTATGTCCTTTCTTAACACTTTGTTCACTTTAGAGGGAAAATTCTGCCTAAAGCAGGGGGTTCTGCTACCAGAATAGTGTGGAGATTGCTTTTAAAAATAACACAGGGCTCAGATTATGAAGCATGACATGCTGAAATTAAAGAACAAATTGATGTCTATACAACTGTATGCATAGCAGTATGATTATATATGGCATATGCAGTTTATCACATTGAATCTGTTAGGTGTGAATAAGTTTAGCTTCCTGTTGTAAACTCTTTGAAGTGAGAATTCTTTTCCTCTCAATTCTGAAATGTTTCAGATGATTCAACCGTTTATTTTGCGGAGATCAAAGAGAGATGTTGAAAAGCAGCTCACAAAGAAATATGAACATGTGCTCAAATGCCGTCTGTCTAGTCGACAAAAAGCCATGTATGAGGATGTCATATTACAACCAGGGTAAGGGCTTAAAACATGAAATATAAAATTCTGTCCCTTTTAGTGCTTAAGCAAGTAAGTAAATGATTGTCGGGGTGGGAAGTGTTTTAGTGTTTCTCTAAAATTTTCCATTATGCCCCCTGAATAGAATGTGATTGAATTATAGACTATAATTACAGCAGGTGATGCTATGGGCTTGTGAAAAACATGCATTTATCTCTGGAACCTAAGAATCAAGTTATGATGGTCAGGTCTGCTGCAGCACTGTTTTAACATTTGTCTCTAATGAGTAGTTCTTCGTTATTTTGAAACACAGAGCTTTTCCTCACCACCCCCCAGTGGGAATTGACAGGTGCAGGGGTGAAACAGAAACAAAGGAGGGAGAGGATAGGGAGCTGGATAGGCTCTATTTGGTTGTAAGGCAGCACTGGGTCTTTAAGTTTCACTTTTCCAAATCTACTTTTGGTACAGCGCTGCTTAAAATACTGCAGAAGACCTTGGTGAAATCTAAACTTAAGACTTTTGCATAACATACTGCATTGCTCATTCTCACCTTGCTGATTTAGGGACATCTCCATAAAAGCTGCACATAAATCAATGTCTTTCTGTATCATTTACGTGGTAGAACCCAGGAAGCCCTCAAAAGTGGACACTTCATCAGTGTCCTGCACGTCCTGATGCAGCTGCAGCGGATTTGTAACCACCCTGATCTGATAAACCCCCGGCTTTCAAGCTCCTCTTACGTATCAGAAACACTGGAATACAGGACAGCCTCTCTGGTGCTGCGAGCCCTGGAAAGGGATATTTGGAAGGTCAGTAGAAAAGTTAAGCTTTTTTTCCCTCTCTTTGTGCCCTGGCAGTATTTCAGTAGTTAGTATTGTTCTCTTATATGTCATAAATCTACCTGAAGCTTATAAATAGAAGGAATTCACTCTTCCATTACTGTGCCTACCAAGTGTGTTCTTGCTGCATCTCTTTTTTTGTCATAGTGGTTTGAACTTTTCAAGTGGTTTGTAAATAGTAATTTTTCATGAACTACTTGGTCAAAGAGAAATTAGCTTTGCTTTCATCATGCTCATGTTTGCAGGAATTTTCCAACACTGAAGTCACTCTGGGTAGTGCTGTGCTTGTTTATGGCATTCTGCAATTTTCTTTTTTGCTTTCAGTAGCTGAAGGAAAGCAAGATTTACTCTTTTTTGCATAAGAGTAAACATTCAGTTACAGTGACTAAATTAGTACCCTTCTGTCAATCCATTTGAAGTACTGTTATTTTTGTTATTGTTAAACAAGTGAGCCCACTCCTTGAGATGATAAAAAAAATATAATTAAAAGAAGTATGAGTAATGGAGCAGCTGAAGTTTTTTGTTTGATTTTATTTCCATCCTTCGTATTTTTCTACTCCTAAATTATAGTTTGGCATTTAAGCTTGATGGTTAACCTTCAAAGAGTTCTATTTAATTCTTTGGAAACTATGATCTATGAAGAATTGTTAAATGTGCCTTTGATTTCCATAAGTGGCTAATGATGTCAGTTCTTTTTCTTCTCATGCTTAAAATTTATTTCCAAGTTTTCTGGGCAGTTTTGCCTAATAATTAATAGTTTATTTCTTAAACTTATACCATTTATTTCAAGTTAAAAAGTAAATATATAGAAATTTAATTCAACATTGAACATAAAGAGAACTTAAGTGTTTTGGTCATCACATAAAACAAACTTAATTTTCTGAAATCCCTAGGAATCGGACCTGTCTCTTTTTGATCTCATTGGAATGGAAGAAAGAATGAGTCATTATGAAGCACAAATGTTGCCAAAACAAAAGGTTACTAGAAAGCTGATTGAAGAAATCTACAGCTCCCCCCCACCACCGGCGAGGCCCAACCCAGTGAAGCTCAAACCAAGCAGGTGTGTGCACCTTCACTCCTTCTAAGCCAGAATTACAGCAGCAAAATGTGGTTCTGTTGCAATCTTTTCTGAGTTCTCTCTGCATCTCTGCTGATGTGATTCACACAAAAGATCAAGCTTACCTTTGCATTTAATTATTCTCTTGCTCTCTTGTTTACCTCTGAAAATAAGAATTTTGTTTTTTGAGGCATGCAATTACATTTGAAGTTTATTGATGGATTTCCTATAGTCCTCACTTCACCAGCAGATGAGCTTTGTTCTTGGATCTTGTTTATGACATTTAAGTGTTGTTTTGCAGAAATTAGCATGGAGATAATTCAAGACTTAGATGGGCTTACAGTGTCAGCTGTAGTCTCACTGTTATGTAAGAGATACGAAGTTTTATAGCAGTAAATTTTTTCAGAGTATTTCTCTCCTAGTGAAGTAGTGTTCTCAAATAACTGTTTTTCTAATGCAAGAGAGCTGCCTGATGACCTGCAGCATATTGATGTCTCTCTGAAGATTATATGGGAGCCCTTTTATTCAGATATCTTTTTCCAGATATTGACCTAGCCTCTTTAAGATGTTTGCTGTAATTCTGAAGAATCCTACATTAAACTGGGTGTATGGCAATGAAAGTTTTCTTTCTTGGATTTAGCAAAATCACTTTGTACAATGTTTACTCATGAAATTCATGAAGTGATGAGTCTTGCCAGCTTCAGCCATCTGCAAGAAAGAGATTAGCATCTAACATGATCAGTTTATATATTCCTCAGGTGACAGAGTTCATTTCCAAAGGCCAAACTATGATCTTCCTATAGCCTTTGACTTTTCCTGTTCTTGTCAGGTTGTTCCAGCCCGTTCAGTATGGTCAGAAGCCCGAGGGCAGGACTGTAGTGTTCCCAAGCACTCAAGTCCAACGCACGGTGACCACGGCGACGGTGACTCAGCAGGGACAAGTGCGGGGCAGATCCCCCATAGCTACGGTGTCTTCAAATCAAGGTAAGGGACTCAGTGCCACCTTGGTCACCTGCACCTCTGCATAGACAGGTACTAGTTAGTCTGTTTAATAGAGTTCCTTTTCCCTCTAGCTTAATGGTCTAGAATACTAATGGCTTAAAAATACCAACAGACTAATTGCCAGTAAAATGCCCCACTAGTTTCTACAGTATGATCTGCCAGTGTAATGCAAAACTAAGCTTTGTGTAACCTGTTAGCATATGGAGTAAATATGCCACAGTTGTTGTTTAAACCCCCGAAGACACGTAATGTTCTGTCAAAGATGGGAATGTACAGGGCTTCTCTGTATTTATTTAGTCTTTAAACAATGCTTTCCAAGTAGATAATGTTGTAAAAATAGAATGGAGTGAGAGGTGTGGCTAGAAATCCCAGTCTGTAAGGACAAAGCCATTCTTGTAGCCGTTTGATTATCCTGTTGGAAGGTTTCTTTTTAATGCAGGTTGTTTAAAAGAGCGGAGTTAAAACCTCTAACAGCTTGCACAAACAACCCTTATTGATTGCAGCTGCAGCAGCACAGTTTCAGACAACTCAGGCTTCCACCAGTGCTCCAAGACACCAGCCCGCAGTGACCTTCACCACAGCAACTAGCGCAGCCAACCCTGTGAAACCGCGGGGCCAGACCTCTGCGCCGGCCCCGCAGCCGGGCCAGCCCCAGCCACAGCCACAGCCCCCCCCGCACACCATCCAACAGAGTGTGCTGCCTCAGAGGCTCGTACTGACCTCTCAGGCCCAGGCACGGTTGCCTAGTAAGTGGCCTCCCCTTTCAAGGTTTCTCCCACCTTTGTACTACAATGAGGTTAAGTTACTAGGCACCCTAAAATGTGTACAGAATCGTTGTTTTTTTTTCACTCTTCTGATTAGCCTTGCTCAGTACGTTGCTTATGACCAAGGAAAATCGAAAATTGGATAAGAAACAATAGAATTGCTGTGGACATACATTAGCGGTGTCAACTTAATCTCCTATTTCTGCATGTTTCTTCTGCTGGCAAGACTTCCTTCAGACCAAATGTTTTAGCTCTCTCCTAATTATTCCTTTCATGTTAAACACTAATCCATCTGCTAAAGGCCTCTCTGGCGGAGAGGAGTGTCGCCACTGTTAGGCAGAGAAAAGCGATGAGGCTTTGCTTTAAGGGTGTATGTGCACTGCCTATTAGCATGTGTAGAGAGTACTGAGCACTGATGTATTAATTTTATCTCTGGGGTAATGCACTGCCTTTACAAAAGCTGAATTTTCACACCAATATTTTTTCAATATTGTAAAACTTAATGCTGAAATGCCTCTAACCTTTCTGCATTTAAATCACAAAAAGCTTGGTCCTTGCCACTTCAGAGCTTTTTGGTTTGTCTAAATGCAGATTGCTTGATATAAATCATGTTTCTTCAGCAAATTTCAGATGTGTATTTACTGTGCCACACACATGAATATTTTAATTTCTTCCTGGAATCCTCCTTCATGCTGTTGAAAAGGCAGTGAAAATCACTTTAATGTCTATTCTTGTTCTGTTACAAAGTGTCACATGAGTTTTCAGGTAGCTCTTAACTTTTTTGCTAATGAAAGTGGTAATTTCTAAAACGTTGATGTTCTTACCCTTTAAACAAAGAGCTTCTTTCCAGTTTGTCCAACAAATATAGAAAGCAATACCTGCTTAACTTTTATATGACACTTTTGATGCACTAAGTATAATTATGCATGGAAGGCGCTTCAGCACCAGTTTACTAACCAAAATGTACAATTGTGAATATTGAAAACCTCGCCTACCACTTTGATTTTTTTAATGCCCTTTTCCCTCCGTAACAGGTGGTGAGGTAGTAAAAATAGCCCAGCTGGCTTCTATAGCAGGAGCACAAGGCAGGATCGCTCAGCCAGAGACCCCAGTGACTCTGCAGTTCCAAGGGAACAAGTTCACTTTATCACACAGTCAGCTCCGCCAGCTCACTGCAGGGCAGCCCCTGCAGTTACAAGGTACTTAATTCAGCACAGGCACTTCTCCATTATTCACAATGCTCATGTTTTGATGTGAGCACCACATCCTTATTGCTGTATTTTGTGGAGATTACTCCATCCCCAGTGGTTATACTGCCCTGCTTTTCCTGTTTTGTGTGTGAGACAGGGGTGCCAAGGTAGTTCTGGTTTGAAAGATAAATGCCTATCAAATGAAAGACATAGTTACTTTGTTTTTCTGTATTGTATTTCAAAAATGTTATTATTTGATTCATTTTCACACCCATGCAGTGCAGCTAAAGTAAAGTGAGGCATTATTTAATATAAAGTCCCTGCTGAGCAGAAACAGACAAAACTGAGAACATCCTTGGTTTGTTCTGAAATTGTGTAAATAATACTTCAAGATTGGCGTGCTTCTGAATTTTGACCTGACTATTGCCCTGAGCTGAATGCTCTACCTCCAAAATATTTTGTCCTCAAATCTCCCTTGCTTGTGGTGTGTATTGCCAAATTTAGGAGTACCTGCATATCTTGATTCTCTGTGGCCAACAAAATAAATAGAGGGAATGTTAAGTGAAGATTTTTTCTTTGATTGGATTTTGTCCAAATTCTGTATAAATACCTAGGTTAAAAGGATACCCCTATGACATGAAACTCCTCTTCAGCTATGAGTACTTGGGTGTTTCCTTCCTTTTTAGCAGATTGGTGTAATGAACTTGTCTGGTAAAATTTTAACACAGTTTGAAGCAGTAATGGTGAGCTTGCAACAGTAGTAGATACTGCTAGCGAGCACTAACTCTTTTGCACTCTCCCCACCCTAATGTGTTTTAAAATCCTCCACTGCAGGAAGTGTCCTTCAGATTGTGTCAGCTCCTGGGCAGCAGTACCTGAGGCCTCAGGGCCCCGTGGTCATGCAGACGGTTTCCCAAGCAGGAACTGTGCAGAATGCCCTGAATGCTTTAGGAAACCAGCACCAGGCAGGTGTCCCAACTTCCACTGCAGTCACACAGCAAGGTGGGTTTTCCAGCCTGAGGAAATGTCTCTGCCTAAACATCCAATTGCTAAAATCACATATAACTCCAAATTGTTGCAGATCATAAGTCTGTAAGTTGAGTTCAGGAGTGGGTAAACTATGAGGTAAAATCTTCCAGTTTGTACTTGATGCCTGCTGGAGTATTTAGAAGATTTTTAGCACAAACTTGGGAGAGCATGTAACTTAATTATAGATTTTTTTTTTGCCAGTTTCACCTTCGGTCAAATTTTTTGTGGGAAGAAGTAGATTTGAAATATTTTGTTAATTTTTGTAAGGAAAAATCGAGGGTGATTATTTTTTATACTGACAGAGAATAAAAAGCTGATCAAGCTACAGTTTTCCATTTCTTTCTGTGAATGTTGCTTAGGTATTTGGTGCCTTGCTGTAAATGTGGTCAGTTCCTTGCTTAAAAACACAACCAAGATGTTCATCAAAAATAATAGAGAAATTAATGCATTTACAACAAAACAGCAGATTATTAAATGAAGATAAATATAACACTAGGAGTTAATTGCCTGAAAATGGCCATGTGCTGTAATTTTCTTGGGATATAAACCATTCCTTAAAGATGGTGTGATGTTCTTATAATGTAGTTAAGTGTCTGGGAAAACATCTGCTAACAGTTGAATTCACAAGAATGCTACTGAGATTCCATCACATTTCCAGTGTCTCTACATACTTCACCAATTTGCAGATACACTGAATTGATGTGTTTTCTGAAAAATCTTAGATGATTTGCTTAAGATAAGTTAAAAGAATCTTTTCCTGAATTAGAACATTTTCTCTTGTGCTCATATTAACATTTTCTGAATGCTAACATGTATTGCACCATACATGACATTTTGAATAAAGTAGAAATGCAGCACAGCACTTTGCTTTGTACAAAGCAAAGTAAAATTCCATTGATCTATTTAGATTTTTGTGAGAACAGTTAGTGTAAATATATGTCAGAGATCTGATGTATAACAAAGTACAAATTTGCAATACTCAATGGACTCAATTTATTCAGACTAAAAATTCATCTGCAACAATGATGTGTTACAACTATGAAATGCCTACTTATTGAAAATAATAAATGAGAGCAATTTTCAGAAGAATAAATATATAAACACAAGGTTTATCCTCAGTTTGTATTCCAGGTAGAGCTGCAGTTGCTAACTTGCCATCTGGTGACATGGGAGCAGTGTTAAAACCAGCACCTTTGCATGGACAGTCACAGGTACTTGATCTTTATTTTCTTGTGGAATCAAAACTTTTCAGAATCAATTGTAAGTCCATGTAATAGTTGGAAGCTATAATTTTCAAAGCTGGAACCAGTTAAAAACTTTCATTATTACAGAGTAGGTAAATATCCCAACTTCTGCCCATGTTTCAGATTGACAGAGCCGATGCATTTTCATTTGTTATCCATAGATAAAATAATTTTGGTGTATAAAAGCAGCTGACAGCTTTTTTGTGCTGTGAAAGACAAGTTCTTGTAACTGTAATATGTTTTAATTATGTAGTAGTGCATAAATAAAGAAGTCATAAGTTCTTTTTTGCGTTTTGGACACAATGGCAATTGGGCAAATTTTTATAGATTTCTAATCTTAACAATTTTTTAGAAAAGATACTCAAACAACTCACAAAGCATAGGGAAACACCAAGAATATACCAAAAGCTATGAAAATGTACTTTTAAAAAGCAAGAAGATGTTAAACGAAGGTAGAATTGACTCTTTAATCTGAATTGAATTCAGCTGTAGTCTTCAGATTTTATCTGAAATGTATATCTTTAATAATTGGTCTAAGTAGTAGTTCTACTCTAGGATCTATACTCTGATCCTGATAGTGTCATTCTAAAGAACCTCAGATCCCTCATTTATGGTGATGAGCAGCAAATGTGGTTTTGATTGACCTTCTCTTGGCAAAGGAGACCTATGAGGAGAAGAACCGGCTCTTGAAGGAGCGCCTGGACAGGATCTTCTCGGGCAACGAGCGCCGCTGCTGGCGGGCCCCCATGTACGGCCGGGACGTGCTGAGTGTTTGCTCTCTGGCTGGGGACACAAAGGCCTCCCAGCTGCCTTCCAGTGAGGGCAACAGCTGGAGGTGGGCTGGCTTTGTCAACTGCTGCCTTTCCTCAAGTGCCTCCGGAGGCCCAAGTAACCCCTTGCGGGAAATGATCCTGGGTTTGGTTCGGCAACAGGAATCTCTAAAGGATCTTGTCAACAGGTAATGTGTGACTCTGCCTAGCATCTGGTTGTTTCTGAAACACTTTTTCTCTTGATGAGCTTATTTGGTTTAGACTGGTTTTTTTAGCAGTAAACGATGTGCAGCATGAAAATCAAAATAAGTCACTTCTGTTTCCTTTGGATCTTTATAATAAGTCTTTTCAATGTCTCTTTCCTAATTTTGAACCCAAGTTCAGCTGACCATACTTACATTCTTCTGCTTTGGATTTACTTGAGTAGGTACTTCTTGGACCCAAATAACAAGAGTTAAGACTCAGAGATGCAGGCAGAAGCTAGTTTAGCCAAGACTGACTTTTATTGCTGTGCTTGTGATTATTGGTAATCAATTTATGTGTTGCTTTTAAATCGGAATTCCTTGGTTTGATGCTTTTCACAGGGCTCTCTTCGTGTTGCCAGCTGCAGTTGCTGCTCCCCCATGTTTGTATGTAGCAAATCCTCCCCCTTCATACAGTCACAGACTGAAACTCCTTAAGCACAGCCTGAGGCAGAAGGCAGCTCCACACCTGCATCAGTTGCAACAACTGACAACTCCTCGCTTGCTGCAGTTCCCTGACCTCCGGCTGGTGCAGTACGACTCAGGTAAAGGACATTTGCTGACAGTATTTCAGTAATTTCCTGTGTCACATGGATGGAATTTCTGTATAAAACTCATTATTGGCTTTTCTATTTGAATTATAGGAAAATTAGAAGCTCTCGCTGTCTTGCTTCAGAAGTTGAAATCTGAAGGGCGCCGTGTGCTGATTTTGTCACAGATGATTCTGATGCTGGACATACTGGAATTGTTCCTGAATTTCCATTTCCTCACATTTGTGAGGATTGATGAGTATGCCAACCAGGAGCAACGGCAGGTAAGTGTGCCCTACCAGCTGCCAACTGGTACAGCAATATGTGCTGCCCAGACTTTTATACACTACAGGAGGGAAAGGAAATTTGCCTCGTTTTGTACTCAGTTTGAAACACTCGACTGTTTTTTTTATTAGGCTATAGTGAATTTGGTTTGGCATTTTATTTCAGTGTATGGTTTATTTATTCCTTGCTTTTATTCTGTTTATGTAGGAGCTGATGAAAATTTTCAACAGAGACAAGCGCATTTTCTGTGCCATCCTTTCCTCTCACAGCCGTTCCACTGGAGTCAATCTTGTCGAGGCAGACACTGTGGTGTTCTATGACAATGATCTGAACCCAGTGATGGATGCAAAAGCTCAGGAATGGTGTGACAGAATTGGGAGATGTAAAGATATCCATATTTACAGGTGATGGTGACAGTCAACGTCTGCTCTTTAACATGTTTTAATGTAAGGTTATTTCAGGTAGTGCTGCCCTGTATGAGCTGGAATAAAGTGGAAACTGCTGAAAACCACCTCCCTTCAATAAAAAAGATGTCAGGGTATCCTATGAAAAAGTGGGGAGATTTAGCACCAAATGTAATGAGTGAATCATACCTGCATGGGTTTTGTCTGTTAGTCTACATGGAATTTTATAACTTTTCCTTTATATTGTTGATTTTTTAAAAATTATATAAATTACTAAAAGAAAGCTCTAAGAGTTGGTAGTATGTTTTTTTCTGGGCCTGCACCATAACTAAAAAAACTCCCACAAATTATCATATTTTAAGAGTTTAGTGTTATTTTCCACGGACAATTCATCTTTTTGTTTCAGAAAGCTGTTTTGGAAATGACTTAGCAGATTTCTATGTTTTTTTTCTTTTTTTTCTTAGGCTTGTCAGTGGTAATTCTGTAGAAGAGAAACTTTTGAAAAATGGCACAAAGGACTTGATCAGAGAAGTAGCTGCTCAGGGAAATGACTATTCAATGGCCTTTTTAACACAGGTAAGTTAATATTCAGAATGCATTGAAACACTTGTGTCTCAGGGTTTAATAAATTCAAGCATCTGTGTTGGAGTGTTTAATAGCAGTTTAGAAGTCTGTCTGGGCTAGAATTAATAAGGAAGCATATTGGATTTCATGATTGCTTGAACTCTCAGCACTGGGGCCACGTTCTCTAAAATACTGACCATCTGTTTTGTTCTGTTATTTGCATAGTGATGCACAGATATCACCCATGACTTCATATATTGTGCTTTCTTCACCCCGCTGCAAAATTTTGCAGAGCTTGTAAGGATGAAGGTCTCAACAGCTTTAAAAATGTGGAATAAGAAGTTTGGGTATTTAGAGAGATAGGCTCTCATTTGCTGCTCTGAAGATACATGAGAGAGTGGCTGCACTGGTGAAGCCAGACCATCCCAGCTGGCCCTCCAGATATAGAAAAAAAAGTGAATGCTCCCAATAACTGGATGTATTTCTCTTTTTTCTTTCTATTTACCAAGCAAACAATTCAGGAATTGTTTGAGGTTCATTCTCCTATGGAGGATTCTGGATTTAGAGTGAAAGCAGAAGAATTCGTAGTACTTTCTCAAGAGCCCTCTCCAGCAGAAAATATTTCACCTAAAGTTGCAAGACCATTTATAGAGGTAATGATTAACACATACATGAAAATTCATCTGTGCAACATTAGTATTAAACAACTGGCTTATTTTGTTTTATTTGGGTAAATTCTGTCTCTATTTCTGATAGTTTTATGCTCCTTTTTCATTTGTGAAAAAACTTCCAAAACCCCAAAAAGCAGTCCCAGAAAATGTTATACTTTCTGGGACTGCTTCTTTTGCTGCAGCAGAGACTTAATCCAGAAATTTGTGTTGCATTTCAGTGAACTCCTTATGGAGTTTCTTTCCATATTTTTGAATTCTTAACTATTTTTAAAATGTATCTTTCTGAAAGGCCCTCAACAGCATTGAACGAGAGGATGAGGAGTCAAATGATCACATTCAAGAAATGGGATCTGAGTCAAGCATTGAACCTTTAATCTCAGAGCTCTCCGAGACAAAATACAATGAAGAGCCCTCACAACTGCAGGAGTTGGTTGCTGTTGTGGATCAGGTACCATGACTTCCCTTGAATATCTGGCTAAAAAGTAATGTTTAGTTCAAATGTTTCAATTTCTTTGCAGTTTGACCTTAAAGCAACTTGGTCGTCTTTCCCATTAAATGGAAGGGAGATCTCCCACTGATTTTAGATGTTGAGTTTTAAGGAGAACTTTGATACTTCATATAACACTTACTTTATCATCCTCAAAGTAACATTTTTTTCACTTTGATGCTTACCCCAGCTAACTCCAATTGAGAAGTATGCTTTGAATTATCTGGAGCTCTTCCACGGTTCAGTTGATGACAATGAGCCACGGTTGAGTGAGGTAAAACAAATCTTTCTTTATTCTGTTACAGAACAACATTTCTTCTATTTTCAATATGAAATGGAAGTTTCCCCAGTGATGGATTATATTGTAGGCACTTCTGTGATCTTTTCTTGCTATACCTTATGAGCAGCATAATGTTCTACAGAGAGCTCATTATTTTGGGATTTTCTGGTTTAAGCAGGTGTCAGTTCTTAATTTCTTTTTTATAAACTGGGAATTGGTTTCAGCCCGGCTCAGCAAATATTTGTTATACACCATTGATGGCAGGGGAAAAAATGTCATTAATTTCAATGAGCCTGTGTTCTGGTTGTCTTCAGTGTTTAACTGAAATTCTTTGATTGCTTTATATCGATGGTTTAAAAACCCTCAACAAAGGCCAAGAAATATTTTCTAGATGATTGTGAAAGTATATCTGTTAAAAAATTGATATAAGATTCCTGTGCCTGAAAATGACAAAGTTCAAGGCATTTATCCATAAAATTACAAATTGATGATTTCTAATCCAGTGTCCGTTACTGTATAAAGTTTCTAAGGAGTCTGACTTTCATCTAGATGGAACTGAAAACTGCAAAGAAAGCCTGGGAAGTCCAGCATATGAAGGAGTTAAAGGAAAGAGAGCAAAAAATGCTTTGGGAGAATGAAGAGGAACTTCTAACCTACACTCGGGAGGATGCGTACAACAAAGTAATTGCTGATTAATCTTGTTTTTCTTAACAGTGTATTTCTTAACAGTTACTCTGAGCATACCTTTTCCCTTCAGACTTCAGTTGGATCATTTGAATTATGTTTTCTTTTTGCTGTGTAGGAATATGTCTATGAAGGTCCAGATGGACAAACTGAAATTATGCCAGTAAGTAAAAGTAGCACCAGGCAGCCTAAACAGGCTTTTTATTTTATGAAACATAAAGATCAGTGGAGAGTTAACATGGCAGTAATTACAAATTTTGTTCTGTGCAGCTCTGGACTCCTCCTACTCCACCTCAGGATGACAATGATATCTACATAGATTCTGTTATGTGCCTGATGTACGATACCACCCCTATTCCAGAGTCTAAATTGCCTCCAGTGTACGTCAGGAAGGAGCGTAAACGACACAAAACAGATCCTTCTGGTGAGTGTTTCCTCAAAACTCTTCTGAGATTTATTGCTGATAATTCAAAATATCGGGGTTTTTCATACCTTCTATGTGTCTGGTCCAGTGAAGATCAAATTGGCAGGTTTGAAGTGATGAAAATTTTTGTCTCACCATGGCCTTGAAGTAGTTGGAATCACTGGAGGGCCCATTTATGGTGTGTCTTTTTTTTAGACATAAAAGTGTTCTTAAATGGGCAGTTTTAGAAAACAGACATTCACTTTTGAATGGACTGGTCTTATTTTATAACAGGTTCTGTGTAGTTCCTGACTGTGCTTTTCAGAGGGAGTGGGGAGTACTCTGTACATGTAGGAGCATTTTGCAGCTGAGGAATCAAAGAATGATCGTATCTGTCCACCAATAATGCTTTATGTTTTGTCTTAGCAGCAGGTAGAAAGAAGAAGCAACGTCATGGGGAGACTGTTATCCCACCTCGTTCACTCTTTGATCGAGCGACTCCAGGAATGTTGAAAATGCGCCGAGAGGGCAAAGAGCAAAAGAAGAACATCTTGTTGAAACAACAGACACAGTTTGCAAAGCCTTTGCCAACTCTTGTCAAACCAGCTACTGAGGCTGGACAGGATAATCCAGAGTGGTTGATCAGCGAAGACTGGGCACTTCTGCAGGTCAGAGGATACCTGCAGCTTCTGCTGTAGTTATGTTTTTATTCCTGCACTTTATCTCTTCAAGGTTGTTTCTAATTCTTAATGGCATTTTGATGACATAACTCGGAGCAGATTGCCTGTCATTTGTGCCCCTCTAAGGAGAAGGCTAAACTACAAAATGTATGATTAGGTCCTATTGTTTTTTTAGAAACCACTTAATATTATTCACATTAGTTGTGCTGGCTGGACACTGGATAATGCAGCTAAGGTTCCTTCCCACCTTTGAGAGGAGAGCAGCACTTGAATAGCAGCTCTCTGTCCCTCTCATACCAATCTCCAAGTGTTTCCCTGCACATCAATCTTCATAATGGCACCTTATGCTTGTTTATTAAGTGAGCATAGAACCTTAGCCCTGAGCTATCCCACTGTAGTAATGGTGTGTGGGCACATGCAGGTAAGGGAAGATTTGGAAGGTGGCAATGATTTGTCACCTGAAGCTTTTGTACCTTTCTCTGTTGCAGGCAGTGAAGCAGCTGCTGGAGCTTCCTTTAAACCTTGCTGTGGTGTCGCCAGCACACACTCCCAACTGGGACCTGGTTAGTGACGTTGTTAACTCCTGCAGCAGAGTCTATCGCTCGCCCAAGCAGTGCCGCAACAGATACGAGAATGTCATAATCCCGAGGGAGGAAGGAAAGGTGAGTTCACCTACAATGATGCGTCTTTTTTTTACCTTAAGTTGTAGAGTTTTTTTTCCTTATCTCCATAAACACTTGTTTTTTGTTAAACGTTTCAACAGTGTAAATAAATAACTTTTAAAAGACTTTTTAAATTATTCTCATCAGGATTTCCACTTATTTTATGTGATTTCTTTGAAAAGAAAAAGCACCTGAACAAAATCTTCCACAAAAGATCATCTAACTTTCCTTCTTATTTTACAGCTAATGTACGAAGCTAATCCTAAAAAGAAGACAAAAAGTATTTATAAGGTGTGCATTGGTATTCTTTCAAAATCAAATCTAGACACTGTGGTATTTAGCAGCAATGGAGGTGGGCAGATAATTCATATGAGATCCATGTTGAGTGTTACTTGAGTTCTGAAACATCAATTAAAATTCCAAATTTATTTTTCCTTTCTTTGTTGATACAGTGGATTGACACCAGACTTCAGCTTTTGGATTTGATAGATAAATTTTAGATCATGCAAGAAGTTTGTGATTTCACTTAAACTGTAGTTGGCATTTTTCCACCAAACAACCACCATGTATCTTATCCTGATGGTACTTACGATCTGTAACAATGAACTTCATGCTAGAGTCTAAGTGGATTACAAATACATAGTGCATTTGATGCCTGAAACACCTTTTAGTAAATGAGGATGATAGGACGCTACAGAAACAAAAACAAATTCCATGACTGTGAACGCCTTCTTCCAAACCACACAGCAGTTTAGTGACAGAGTTGGGTGGAGAATCCAGACCTTCTGGCTGTAGTCCCATTCTCTGACTGCTAAGGAGGTTTGTCCCTGACTGGCAGTTTCTGCTTAGGAGAAGCCAAATGTTAGAGTGGCATGGTGTGTGGATGTTAACCTAGCTTTGTTGGGAGAGCAGTGCAGTGATGGTTTTGTTTTATTTTATTATCTTACGTGTGCGCTATGCATAACTGTAAACTAATGGGCTCTTGGTTTGGGTACTGAATTAAACTTGCAAAATCTAAACTAAAGCAAAGATTCTTTTTCAAATTAGAGTTTGCCATTTTGTACGTCCCCAAGTGCTGATGCCAGTGTGACCGTGAGAACTGCTCCTTATTTTGCTCTTTCTTTATATATTTCCCATAGAGTTTTGTGTGACAGTAAGTTATCAGTGACACGAGGCAGGAACCAGTCTGTAATAGATATGTTGGAGTATGTTTTTAAATAATCTACGAGCGCGCCTTGTGTTTAAACATAGACGAGATGCCCTGTTGGGTGTGTTTGCAATTGAAAGTTGGTTTGTTTTCTTTTTTTAGACTAAAAACAGTCGCCCACTTCGTACCAATCAGATCTATGCTCAAGATGAGGGTGCAACCCACACACAGCTTTATACTAATCATTTTGAGATGATGAAAATGATTGCAGGGAAAAGAAGTCCGCCTATCAAACCTCTGTAAGTTTGCTTGGGATCATTTGATCTCCCTGTCACCATGGATTGCATGGAAACTGTTCTGAATGGCTCTCAAAACCCAGAGTTATTCTACACTCTTTCTCTGTTCTTGATCCCTCTGTGTGGTTCTGTGTTATTGGAAACACCTCCATATTTTATGTGTTTGGGTCTCACTGCAGGAATTTGCTCTTTGTCATTAAGAGCAGAACAGCACTCGGGGTTTTTTTGATCTGCTTTATATCCATTTGCCTGAATTGTAAACAGTTTGGTGTCTGCTGTTTAGTAGAACATTCTTTTCTATGTATCTTCCTGCAGTTTTTCTGTATTTATTTAATAGTTCCTCTGAGTCTTTCTTAAATGTCTGTGTGTATGCAGGCTCCAGTACTGATGAGACTATCATGGAAACTTCACCAAAACTGCAGAGTTATATGCTAAAAGATGTGAAATTAAATATTGGTTTTAAGGTTTTTCTGTCTCCAGTAATACAGTTTTGCTCAATTTCAGACTTGGCATGAATCCTTTCCAGAAGAATCCAAAGCATGCATCGGTGCTTGCAGAAAGGTGAGCACTCCCGATCTAGAAGGATATATAAATTGCATAAAAGTGGACTTTTTTCCTCTTTTTTAAGGTTTCAGTTATTTTTAAACATTGTGTGTTTTGTCTTATTTTTGTTTCTAGTGGAATCAACTATGATAAGCCCCTCCCTCCAATCCAAGTCGCGTCCCTCCGAGCAGAGCGCATTGCCAAAGAGAAGAAGGTATGGTCCCATCTCTGCTCCACAAATGGCTGCAGTAATTCAGAAATTAGGCAACAGATGAGGTATGAGCAAAGCTGCCTCGTGGGAGAAGTACAGTAGATGTTACGAGCAGCTGCACATTGTTCATGTACAGGGGTTTAGATAACCAAGGCCCAAAGTGGGACCTTTCCTTGGGTCTGTTGTCACACTCAGACCCATTTGAGGAGCATCTTTTTGCAAAAGATACTAAAACCATGTAAAAATCTTGTTTTATTCTTGATCATTCTGTAGCCTCATTTCTTATATTATTCAGAAAGAGCTACTTGTCCTTGCTTGTGGATGGTAAGTTGCTCGTTGTGCTATGCTCTAAGCCATAAAACCATGACTGCAGCTTGTAGTTTGAAATGAGTCAGGTTGTGTAACTTGGACTTGGAGAGTGAAGGAGGCTTTGTGGGCTGTCTGTGGTTAGAATTTAAGGGGTTTTGTGTTTAGAATTAAAGAGGTTTTATCTGTTGCTTTAATTTGCTTTAAAAAAACCACATCCTGCTTGTTCCATGCTTGAAGTCTGAAGGTGCCCCTTGCCTTGCAGGCGCTGGCGGAGCAGCAGAGGGCCCAGCAGCAGACGGGCCCGCAGCCCCAGCAGCCCCAGGCGGGCCAGCAGCCCCCCCAGCAGCCCCCCGTGCAGCAGGCCCAGGCCCAGCCACAGGCACAGGCACAGGTAGTTCAGCAGCCACAGGCAGTGGTGCAGACTGCAGTCACTACTGTGGCCAACACAGCAGTATTGGTAAGAAAGGGAGAGCTCAGTGCCTCTGATGTAGTAACTTCAGTCCTTCTGTGTGTGCTGTATTTGTGTCGTGTTTTCTCCGGAAAGTGAGAGTTTTAGGTCAGTATAGTGTAATAAAAGATTTTTTTTTTCTTGTTTTCTTTCCCTGGTTATGCTAGGTATCTTCTGGTTTCCTGATTTATTAAGACTGTTCACGCCGTTGTAGCAACAGGTCTTGGCATTCTGAGGTTGAACAACACCATGCAAAGATGGTTTTTCCTTTTTCACTTTAGACTTCCAAGTCTGAGCGAATAGATTTACAGAGTCAATGAGAAGTATTTATACAGAGAACTTGCAGAATACAGAGAATAAAAGAGAATGTAGCTGTAAGAACTACTCAGTTAAAGAGCTTAAGAACCAAAGGTTTGTTAACCTTTACAAGGCAAGTGAAATGATGCATCCTACAGGAAATACCATGGTGGTTTTACTGCAGAATTGTGCAAATTTTTCATGTCTTCCTTTAATCTGCAGTCTGTTTGAATGACTCTGATAACTGGTCTGAAGCTTTTGTATTTAGAGCCAATCCAGTGTGCATAGTGATGTATGCAGGCAGTGGTAGTTTTACTTTTCTTGTTGGAGGACAAGAGAAGAGCAGCTTTTGAGGAAAGGGTTCTGACCCACGAGCATTGCTGTGTATGAAGTGCTCAGGGATGTTCCTATGTGAGTGGTTGTCTGTGGTATGCCAGAGTAAGATATTGCTCCCTTCTGCTGCTAACAGGGATGTCCACTGACCTGTATTTACCACACACTTGGCTGGTCTACAATTGCTCATTAGTGAGGCAGAGTGTTGATACATACAGTAGTTGTTGTGATCTGTAGAGTCAATGAACAACTGCAGAAATCCCAGTGTGTTCAATTGCATTTCTCCTATTTTGTCACTGCTGGAATACAGCATTGTGTTAAGCAGCATGGTAGAATAAACAATGCTCAGTTTTCTTTTACTGTTTTTCTGAACTGTTACCTTAATTGTCTTTTAATTAGGCGGGCACCATCAAAACAGCAGTGACAGGGACAAGCATCCAGACTGGTAAGGAGACTTTATAATTGGGCATTGAAGGCAATGGGACATTGGGATTTTCACTTTCAGAATCTCACACTTAATCCTATTTTGCTTTCAGCTACAGTGAGTGGAAATGTCATTGTGAACACTGTTGCTGGGGTCCCTGCTGCCACCTTCCAGCCCATCAATAAACGTCTGGCCTCACCTGTTATACCTGGAACGCTGACTGTGAGTATATCCTGTCGCTAGCTGTGTTGCTGGACTGATCTGGGTGGCATGTTTCATCAGCATATCTGTTTTCCTCTTCGGCTTTCCGTGTTGTCAGAAATTCTACATCTTGCAAATTTCATGTGCATTATGGGGTTCTTCATCAAACCCCTCTCTCTTACCAAAACATCAGAGCACACTGGAATGGTTTATCAGAAAAAAATGCTTCATACTGTTAAAAATGGTTTATAGGCAAGTGCTGCTAAAAGCAATGTATTATGTCATTAACATTTTCAGCCTGTAACTGTTTTGTGCTTTATTAATTATGATCTTTATTATTATGTTAATGGTTTAAGACTATGGATGATAAAGCAAAATATTGAAAGGCACTAAAATCAAATGTCTCTAATGGAGTGAAGGGTTTGGTGATTAGCCTGTCAGAAAAAGATTTAACTGCATGCTGATTTTAAGATGCATCCAAACAGACGTGGTAGGCAGATACAGGTCTTTTTCTCTTCTGCATTTTTTCTGCTTGTTTATAAAATGGCCTAGTCCATTTCTAGAAGGTCCTGTAGCTGTATATGAGACATGGGAATGGAGCAGTAAGGGCTGTGTTCCCTTGCAGACCTCGGGAGGCACTGCCACTGCCCAGGTGGTGCACAGCCAGCCCCGAGCGGCCGCAGCGCCGGCAGCGTCCACCGAGCTGGTGACCATCGCCTCCACCCAGGGCGTCCGTGCCGTGACATCAGTGACAGCTTCAGCCGTGGTCACCACCAACCTAACGCCTGTGCAGACCCAGACAAGGTCTTTGGTGACCCAGGTCACACCAGGTAATGATCCTGTGTTTAGGGACTTTTCCCAGTAGTGCATAAAGGGTCCCAGAATTCCTGTAGGTTGTTTGACCACCACGGCTCCACAGTATTGGAAGTCTGGAACACAGTTAAACAGGGCTCTGATTTTTAACTTGCTTTACTGTTGGTGCTCAGATTACATTTTTCTCCTGTATTTCTGGATAAAGTGTTGCAATAGCGAGCTTGGCCCATAGGCCTTGCAATTTAAAAATATTATTAACAGTCTAGCAGTAAATAGCAGAATTGACTGTCTTGACTAAAAACCATTGTGAAGAAAGGCCTGTGTGTTTTATGATCTACTCTGCTTTTACATCATGCTCGTGATAATGTGTTCTTATATGTAGTAAATTCACAAAGTGTGCTGAAGCAGAAAAATAAGCATTTAACAGCTCGACTTCTCAGGTGAAATGAATGAACTGAACTGAATGTTGAAAAGTTTCCTTCTGAGTATTTTGTCTTTTCTTTATTCACAGCTACACCAACAGTCCAGCTGTCAGGCAAAACCATCACCCCTGCTCACTTCCAGCTTCTGAGGCAACAGCAGCAGCAGGCTGCTCAGGTGCAGGTCCCACAGATCCAGGCTCAGGCACAAGCCCAGTCTCCAGCTCAAATAAAAACTGTAGGGAAATTGTCACAGGTAAGGAAATGCTCATAAAGTAATGTGGCACATTGCTCTCATTGTTACTGTAAGCTTCCTTAGCAGAGTGTGTGGTGTCCTGTTTTCTTGGGCTAGAGTGAAAATTTCTCACTCTCACATGTGTATTTCTCTCTTTAATTTCATCCTACTAAAATTTCATGCAAGCAGTGAGTCTGACAGCACTTTCAATAGTAGAGTAGGGCAGGATGGAAAACACTTACTGTTACACACTGGAAGCCATTGTTTAAAAGAGTTATGTTCTCTCTACTTGATCTTAGCTCTAGTCTGGTACAGAATGTTCCTCCTTTTAAGCGTCTCCATTTTTCTCCTGTAACATAAATTATTGGAGATTATGGAAGTGTGTGATTTTTACAGGAGCAGCTGATCAAGTTGCAGAAGCAGAAGCTGCAGCTCCCCCAGCAGCAGGCAGCACAGCAGACACAGCAAGGGGCACAGCAGCAAACAGCACAAGTGCAGGTGCAGCAGCAGCAGCAAACTCAGCAGCTCACTGCTGTGACAGCCCCTCGTCCTGGCGCCGTCCTCACGGGCACCACGGTGACCAACCTGCAAGTGGCTCGCCTGGTGAGTTGGCTTTGACTTGGCAAAAACAGTCTAAAACATCTCTTGGCTGCTTTAAATGAACTGGGTACTGATCATTCACACTCACAAGTGTCCTTTGCCTTGCTTAGGCAGTTCAGAAGGAACAGCTGTAACACAAACAGCTTTCCATTGCATTTACCAATTGATACCATCTCTGAATTGTGTCACTGTACAGGAGCCATTACATTTAGAAATATTTACAGCCATCACTTTATAATCACCTGTTATATGCAGCAAATCTCTCTGTGCTGGTACAATAATCTTCATTCCTTACTGCTTAGACTCGTGTTCCTGCTTCCCAGCTCCAAGCACAAGGACAGATCCAGGCCCAAACTCCACAAGCAGCACAGGTTGCTCTGGCAAAGCCTCCGGTGGTGTCTGTTCCGGCTGCTGTTGTGTCATCTGCAGGAGTCACCACGCTCCCCGTGACTGTTGCAGGCATTAGTGTTGCCATCGGGCAGCCACAGAAAGCAGCAGGTATGTGAATGCAAGTTGGAAATAGGAAGAATTGTATTTCATAGCAGTCTCCTATAGTACAGACAGAATTTTTTTTTCCTGTAGGAAGACTATTGTTGGAACACAAAGCTTGCTTACTCATGCCCTTAGATAACAAATTTTCTCCACTGAAAAATCATATGTCTTATTCCCATTAAAATCAGTGGGTTGTTAGTGCTCCAAGCTGTGCAGATGTCTAAGTCTATAAAAAACAGAATCTGTGTTTGCAAACTGTGAGTACAGTGGCAAAGCAATAAACTGAAAACAGTTCTGATTATGTCTGTAATTTTCAGGAGGCCAGACAGTAGTTGCACAGCCACTGAATGTCCAGCATCTGCTGAAACTCAAGCACCACCAAGCAGCACAGCAGCAGAAAGCCATCCAGCCCCAGGTTGCACAGGGACAAGCTACTGTGCAGCAAAAGGTACTCTTGTCTGCTCTCCCATTAAGTTATGCAATGCTTCTGTGGCTGTAAAGCTTTGGCTCTGGATTACCAGGACACTCCTAGAGAGTCAGTCAGGAGTTCTTGGGGTGAATCTTACAGGTTCTCAGGTGTTTCATTTTTTCTGTAAAGTGGTTGGTTGGTAGGTTTTAGTCAGTGCATTGTTGTGTGAGTGTTGTGTGTAAGAGAGAACCTTTTCATTAAATACTTAGGTTCTCAATACTTATGTAAATGCATGAAAGCTTTCATCTAGTGCTCATTTTGGTATTGCTGATCCTGGGAGAATTTTTTTTCAGTAATTAAATGTAATTAAACTTGCTATCTACATACATACTCTTTAAAATACAAGTATCTTTCGTAGTCATTGATGCCTTTTTTTCTCTTCTGCAGATAAATGCTCAACAGGTTACGGTCCAGACCCAACAGCAGACTTCACAGCAGCAAAAAGTAACTTATGCTACACAGCCTGCCATTAAAACACAGTTCTTAACAACTCCAATTTCCCAAACCCAGAAACCAGGTGGAACCCAGCAAGTGCAGGCCCAGATTCAGGTACAGGTAACACAGGTTTACACATTTAAACTGTACTGGGACTGGAGAAGTGTAAAGGTGACAGGTGAGGTAGATCTCAGCACCCACTCATCTTAATTCTAGTCACACATTCATTTAAATTGACTTTTTAATAAAATTTATTGGTGCCAAATATGTGGCCTTACAGCAGGTCAGAGGAACTATGAGCTGTAAGTTCACCTTTCCTCTTTGAAATAAAGTAATTGAGTCACTGCTTTTTGTTAGGCAAAGGATTCCATACTGTGTTTACTAAGGAAAATTCAGCCAGAGTTTTTCCTCTTTCTGGTGCTGCCTCACAGCCTAATTTCTGGCAGCCAAGAGCAGGTGACAACTCACATATTGTCTTTTCTGCATAACTGCATCAGTCTAACCAAGGAAAAAGAAGGAAGTTAGGAATTGGAAGCCTTACTCTTTCAAAAGTATATCCCAGATAATTTAACCTATTAGAACTTGAGCGCTTTCCTTTAATTTTATAGGTACTTTGGAGGAAATGAGTATGTTGTAGTTAAAATTAAAAATATTAATTCCTCCCCTAGATAAGTTCTTCAGTACATGAATCTAAAATGTTTCACACACCTTCAGCTTCACTGAAAATGCCAGGCTGCAGCTTACCATGAGCAGGCCTTTGGAAATGTTTTCCCTTGGTAGATGTTTTGCTAGGTGTGCTGTTTTGCTGCTATCAGCAGCTTTTTATTTTGATCCAATCTTTCTTTATTTCATGTCACTGCAGGTTGCAAAACTCCCTCAAGTGGTCCAGCAACAGGCTACTGTTGCCAACATTCAGCAGATGGTTTCAGTTTCCCAACAGGTAGGTTTTGCTCATGTCAAATACAGCACTAGAAACATGATCTTAAAATTCTGGCCATTTGACTCTTAGTCTTTCACAGTGCAGTGTTTTAGTGCAGAATAAAATCTGAGTGTTTATCTTCAAATGGTGATAAAGTAGTGTAAGCTGTCTGATAACCACCTCAGATGTGAATGCTTCAAGGGCAAAGTAGACAGCAGGGAGTAGGAACCTCATCAGTCAACAGGAGCTGAGTTGCCCTATGTAGTCAGGAAGAGCTCCTAGATCATTTTCAAAAGTCATCGATGGTGGCATAACTCTGAGGCTGTTGGAGTCTGTGGCAAAAAGAAAAATAGTTTCCCTCCCATGTACACCAGTGACTTCAGTGGCAGCAGGTTTAGGACATGGTAAGTATTTTTAAAACTATGGTCTTTATGTGTCTGTGGCTTTCTTTTTTACCTGCATTTTCAGTGCTTTCCAGTGGATTCCTTTTGGATGATTCAAGAGTTAATTTTTCCCCTGGAGAAGCCCTTGTAGCTTTGTTTGGCTTCTGCATCAGACAAAGGCAGCTGAAGCTGTTCAGTTTTTATTACCTTGTCCTCTGAACAAGGAGATGTTGATTTTTTTTGCTCCCTTGCTCTGCGTAGAGCTATGAAAATTAAGAGTTCTATATGGAGTTCAGACTATTCTACCCTAAACTGGCAATAGAGACTGGCAGCTGTAGTCTGAAAGAGTAATGGCAGAGACTGGTGGGAAGCCTCAGTGGCTGTATTTATATTCACAATATGGGTGCATTTTAACTTCATTGGTCCTCCTGCTGCCCCTCTGTTCTTTTCCCTGTTCCTTCTCTCCTGCAGTACAGGAATTTTTCTGTGTATTTAGTAGGGTTTCTATTCCTTTCATCTGCCTTCTGAATGTATCTGAGGGCATGTCCTTGGATTTGCACTGCAGAGACCTGAGTTACAGGCATCTTGGCTCTTAGTTCTGATTTATAAGGCTCTAGAAAATGTGACAGAATGGTGTTTCTCAATGAAATCACAGAGCCTATGTTCCCAGAATCTTTGTCTGAGATGTTTGTCAGTAGCAAATACCTAAGTAAGTAGGATTCCTTCTGTAGAGCAGAAATGTAATGAATGCTCAGATTAATGTCAAACTATTCTTTGGTAATTGCCTTTTCATCCTGATGTCTAGGTACAAGCTCAGCCTCAAACTGTGACTCTTTCTCAGACGACAGCAGGTCAACAGCAGGTTCAGGTGATCCCTGCAACCACTGCTACTGCTCAGGTCGTGCAGCAGAAACTGATACAGCAGCAGGTGGTGACCACAGCATCTCCCCAGGTGCAGGCTCCAGGTGTACAGAACCCAGCCCAGACACCAGCAACACCTGAAGCCCAGAGTCAGCAGGCAAAAGTACAAATGAGGACACCGACTGTCAGATTAAAGGCACCTACTAAACCAAGTTGAACTATTGCAATAACAGGGAAACACAGTATTTTGTGTTTGATGAGACAAATGAGAAGCTGCTCCAAACATCCAAATGAAGACAAAACACCTCTATTTTTTTTTTGTAGCAGGTTTCTTGTTGGTGAACATTTAAACATGGGAACTCACATGTAACTTCAGTGTATTAGCAACTGTTTAGCACTCAAACTCTGTACAAGATGCATTCTGCTTGTGTCCTCTGTGCTCATTCAACCAGATAAAGCAAGCATTACTAGGTTTAAATTCTGCCCAGCTTCTCAAAAGTGAAATGGTGATCTGCTGTAAATGTCAGTAAAATCCACCTGTGTTGGAATACCACACCTGCCTGTGGGAATATGCAGCTCCTTGCTGTAGTTCAGTGTGTGCTCAGTACCCACAGTGAAGCCACACAAAGAACCAGGTGTGGCTGATACAGCACAGTATTTTCCATCTGTACAAAAGCTCTGTGTTGTTTGTTCTTCCCTGTGGTAAATACTCCTGGAAGATCTAACACAGACTTGAAGTGCTCCCTGCAAAGTTTAGCCAATAAATGTGAAAACTTGTAAGTATGTGTAATTAAAAAGGAAAAAAAAGTTTCATTCTCCATTTTTGTAAGTCTTTTAAAAATGTTTGTTAGTAGTTTTTGTGTACAGTTTACTGAATCACCCAACCTGTGTGCTCATTTTCATACTTCACTTTAAAATAATGGATATTTTAGGCATGAGCTGAGTAAATACTGTGTTGATAGTAGATGTGTATTAAAGTGTAGCCCATTTTTTTTTTGTAAGAGAATTGTTCAGTAGATACAGCTGAACGGATGATCCATAGCTGTTTCTCATGGGACTTCTGTCACAAAAATTCTCCAGCTGATAAAATCTAATCTCTCCGTTTCATTCTGCTCTCGCAACATGTTTAAATGTTCAGTACTTTTTACACGGCTTTCAGCTTGGGGGGTGGGGCTGGGGGAAGGGGGGAATAGTGAAATTAAGACTTAATTCTTCAACTGTGTAAAGAGTAAGATCTAACTTTTGTACTATTCTTTTACTAAAGCTAACGATGAATGTATCTTCAGGTGGGTATTTTGGATGTGAATAGAGCGTGGCCTCTTCCTCCAAATCAGTTTGCCTTATTGTTATGGAGAAAAAAAAAGCAAAAAGCTGCATAGAACTGGGGGGGGGGGTTTCTTTACTTTTCTTGCATACAATGAATAACAGACTTTGCAAACAGCACTGAGTGAGGAATCAAAAAGCCCATGGTGGCTTGAAGGGATTTATTTTACTTTGGCCATAAAACTGCACAACGTGTAAAATCCAGACAAAATTACAACATTCCTTTTCTGAGATGGTTTTAAAATTATTTTTCCATTCTGTGATCTTTTTACTCTTTTACGAGGGGAGCGTGTTTAAGGGCAAGAAAAGCATATATTTTGTTTTTAGCTTTGTATGTCCACACTTGGTACTTGGCAATACACATGGCTTAAACAAGAAAGAATTCTCAGCCAGCTCCTGTGTTAGTTGTGATAGGTACAGCCCATTCTGTTCGGATCACAAATGTACACATTGGCTCAGGAAGTGTTCCTGTTTTTTTTTTTTTAATTTTTTATTTTATACTTCTGTTGTCCTGCATCATTTTTTTCTTGGTCTACAAATACAAGGGCATTTTGGTTTTTTTTTAAGCTGTGTTTGCATGCAGTAATATTCTCCTGACCCTGCTAACCACTGGCGTGTGCCATCCCCTAAACTTTACAGCCAGCCAAGGAGCTGGCACTGCTGGCAGCAGAGTAGTTTCAAATGCAAAGCAAATGCAGTGGTAATGGATAGTGACACTGTGTACAGTATAGTCTTGCTCATCAAAAAATATTGCTTAGTTAGCCCCAGTTTTACTTTTAAGTGTTTAGCTTTTATGATGTGCATGAAAGTCGGGGTAGGGGGGAACAGTTCCAGCAGTGGGAGAGCTGCTGGGTGCATCGTTGTGCTGGTCTGATTTGGTGTCTAAAGAGGCGATTGTTTCTTGTTTAGGTCAGTTGATGAAGATAAAAAGTCACCTTTTTTTTCCTTCTAGTTATCTTTTTTTTTCCTTTCGATGTGTCTTTCTCCCAGGAGTGTGTTAGGAAGTCAACCTGTACATAAGTGATGAGCATTTGTACTCGACCCAGTAGGATGATAAGGAATAGTGCTGTATCCTACCTGAAGGTGTAATAAAGTGTACATTTTTATACCGCCGCCTCGCCCTGCCTTCTGTACCGGGGAGGAGGGCGGGTTGGGGCGGGTTACCCCGGGAGGGGCGGTGGTGGGTGGGAGGACGGGCCGATCCCCGCCCTGGGCCCGGCCCCGCCTGCGGGCGGAGCGGCCG
>VZTN01007755.1:181587-429485 GCA_013400515.1 Erpornis zantholeuca
GGCCGCTGCCCGACGAGGACGCCTCTCTGGCCGGTGAGCGCGGAGCGGGGCCCCGCGGCGCTGCCCGGGACAGGCGCGGCCCTGCCCGAGCCCAGCCTGTCGGTGTGTGTCTCCCTCACAGAGAACTACAGCGCCGAGGACAAGTACAGGATATGGATGAGGCACCGCTACAGGGACTGCGTGGGCTGCCTGGGGGAGCTCATGGGGCACGACGCATTCCAGGTCAAGGTAGGTCCTGAGCCCGCTGCTGACCCGGGGGTTCACGGCGGGGAGGGGTCCTTGAGGTTATCACCCCGTATTTCAGTGTGGGAGAACAGGCACTGCTGTAAGACAGCGCTGGTGCTCTGGCTCACCAGCTGCCAGCACCAAGCATGCAACTTTCTCAGGGAATAAGATCTTAGTTCATTCTTCCTTCTCTTGAAAATTGCCTCCTTTGGGTCTGACCTCTGGTGTCCTTGTTTAGGTGGGGGTTTTTTTGTGATGTTGCTTTTTTTTTTTTTCTTTTAAAAGGAGTTGGCACTCTGCACACTCATGAAGTTTGTCGAATTGGAGGCGCAGTATCCACTGATCAAAATAGAGTGGAAGGGAACTTTAACTTTTCCTTGTGACCTTCTTAAGGTGAGCTGCAGAACTGAAAAGTCCCTCCTTGTCAGCAATCTGACGGCACGCGAATTCATGTCCCCTCAGCCTTCTCACCCTCTGCTCCAGTGGTGTAAGAGACTGACATGTTGCTTTCCTTCCCACACCCTTTGTTAGGTCGTTGTTGATGGTTTGCTTCCCATCAACGAGGATGCCTCACTCCTGATCTCCCGCTTCCAGGAGTACATGGAGTACGACGATGTGCGGTTCTTTGTCATGAAGGCTGTCACTGCCAGCATCGGGCAAGTCATGCAAAAAACAAAGGAGGTAACAAATTGCCACTGGTCAGGTGGCTCTGGATGAGCTGCTCTGGGTTGAGTATCTTGTGGGTGTAGCAAGGAGGGATTAGTGGGGTATGGAAATATATGGAAGCTAGAGAAATGAGTGTGCCCACTGAAGGCATTGATTTTTTTTCTTATGTGTGTCAGTATGCCAAGACTGGCTTTAGTCTGAAATTGAAAGTATTTCAAGGCACACACTGTTGTTCTTTCTGGTCTAAGCTCTAGCTTCTCTTTTACCCAAATCTCTCCAGCATGGGTGATACACAGAGAACTTTTAATTCCGTTTACTTCGGTGCAGAGGAAGAATCTGTTTCCTTTACTGGATCCACCAGTTTTGTTAAACCAGAATTAGTATAGAGACAAGTTTTGTGTTGGATAAACAAGTAATACTTACTTAAATGCAGCAATAGAGAATAGTCAGTTCAGTCATCAACATTTTCCTTTTCTCTTTCCTAAATATATTCAGTACTTGGAAACAGGGGAATATTGAAGCCCAGCATCTTGCTGTTTGTTGTGGAACTTGCTTCATGTTTGTTAATATGCTTTTTTCTCAGAGGCCACTGCCTTTTTACCAGCAGAACGTATTTTCCCTCATCTCACCCATTAACATGCCAAACAAAGAGTCTGAAATGGTCAAATTTATGGTCAAGCAAGGTGAGTAAACTCTGCATGATGAACTGTGTGTGAAAAGGAAAATCAGGTTTAAGGGTTTTAGTGTGTAAAGACATTATTATTGTTTGCTGATGAAGAATGTCCACTTCTTTGATCACTTGATTCTAAACAGTGTTAAAAATCCACATTACTCAGTCTACAGAGGTCATGAATTAAGTACTTCAGCCAAATTTTTAGCATAATTAAAGGTCATCTTAATTTTTTAAAGATCCATTTCAAGTTTAACATCTGTTTTCCCTTTCTTCCTAGATAATCGTGAAGAGTTGAAACTTTCAAAGCTGCAGGTAACTGTTCATTTGGTGCATTAGAATTGAAATTTTATCTGCTTGAAATAGAGCCTTGTCTACAGCACTGTGTTTAACTCACTCTTTGCAATTCTGTTTTAAGGCACACAAGCAGGTGTTTGAAAGAATGTGGCTGACTTTTTTGAAGCACAAGGTAAGTGTATCACTCTTCTAATTTAAGGATTGCTGATCCTTAGCAATTGTGTCCAGCCTTGCACGGAGCTGCTGGTAGGACCCCAGTACATTTTGAATGTTGCATGAGAACAGCCCAGTGATCATTTCTGCTGGATCTCTCTGCCAAGAAACATGACCTCATATGTGGCCTGTTTTTTCTCCTAACTCTCAGACTTTTTCCCCACCTTGAGCATGTCCACCCATAAGGGTGGTCTGCTCACAGGGTGAGGCTTCCTCTGCTCACAACCTGAAGCTCACAAGCTGAAGCTTTCCCAGCCTTTCTCCTGGTGATGTTCCCTATCTGAGTGATGACACTGTTTAGTTGTGAGAACCCCTTTCTTGAATGAACTTGGTGTCACTTGTAAACTCTCCCATTTCAGAACTGCTGCTGCAAGCTGTTCTGTGTTGTCCTGGCACATTCCCTTCTGCTTGTGTATTGCCTTTTTAGCCACAGCTTGCTCCTGCTCTCCAAGTTCTCCCTGCAGTGCTTGTTTCACTGTGTGGCTTTGTCCTTCACAGCTGCCCACTGGCCTTTACAAGAAGGTTCTTGTCATTCTGCACGACTCTGTCCTGCCTTACATGAATGAGCCCACTCTCATGATGGACTTTCTGACAGTGGCTTATGGCATAGGTGAGTGAGAACAGCCTTTCATCCTTTGTGGTACCTGCAGCATGGGACAGATGGACTTAGAAGCTCTGCAGGATGCAGCACCACAGCCTGGATGATGGAGCAGGTGTACTTCTGGCTGGGATGGAGTTAAGGAATTAGGGTGAACTCCATTGTCCTTGAAAGCGAGATGATTTTACTTGTGTTTGTCAATGTGATTGCTCCTTTTGTGTAAGGAAAATCATATTTAAGGCTTTGGGAAGAGTAGAATACTGGAGTGATTTATTTTAAATATAAAGTTCAGCCAGTGCTGCTGATACCTGGGCTGAATCCACAGGTTCCTACAGAAATTCTCAGTCCTTTCTGAGGAGACCTTTACCTCCCCGGTATGGCTTTGTTGAGGAATTAAAGCAGCACATTTATGTGTCTCAGTCATTGAACATTTGTTCTGCTAAACTGCAGCTTAATCTTTGTAAGAAAGTTGGGAGCCTCTTTAAGGGTGTAGATGAAATTGTTTCACCTTTCAGCCATCACACTGACTCTAATTTCAGATACTCAGTTTTGTGTTCCTTCTGGGAAGATTTTATTACAGAAAAAACTTAAGGATGATTTTTTTTTCTAGTTATTTTTATTGTGTTGATATTTGCCTGCTTGCTTACAGGTGGAGCAATCAGTCTTCTAGCCCTTAATGGGTTATTTATTCTGATTCATCAGCATAATCTGTAAGTAAAAAGAGCATTTTGTTTAAAGGAACATGGGTTTTGCATTTATGTCTTTGTGTAAGAGGAACTGAAATGGATTCACCACTTCACCACAAAGCCTTCAGGCTTTGAAATTCCCCCATGAGAAAGCCAAACTGCACAAGGGGCTCAGCTGTTGGGATGCTGAGCTTTTTTGGCTGTCTGATTTCTTTTACAACTGAGCCTAAATAGCCTCTTCTCTAGACTGTGGTGGCTCAGCACTTAAAAATCTATTTCCATTGATCTGATTACAGAGTGAAGCCATAGTCTTTGGTGTCCCTGTCACTGCATCCTGTACCATTTGCAGTCAGTGGACATGGCTTCCCACCCAGAAGATGGCTGGCCACTGCAAGAGCCATAAATTCACCTTGCACCTTGTCTCCAAGGGGTGACTGTAGAGGGAAGCCTAAGAGAGCTACACAGAGCCCAGCAGTGGGCTGGGGTGGTCTTAATAAAAGCACAAAAACATTGAGACACAGTCCCTCTGTACACCACTAATGGATGTTGTATTTTGCCCTTTTTTTTTGGCAGGGAGTATCCCGACTTTTACAAAAAGCTGTACAGTCTGTTAGACCCTTCCATCTATCACGTGAAATACCGAGCTCGCTTTTTCCACCTGACTGATCTGTTTTTGTCTTCATCGTAAGTAGCATCTTTTTTTATGTGTGCTCACATATTTTCCTCCTGCTTTTCTGTTCTTGAACAGTCTCCCACGTGTCTGGATATAATGTATTCAGTGTGCCTGCTGCATTAGATACATTTTTACAGAGGAAACCGAATCCAAGAGTGTTATTGTAGTGCTCTGTAATTTTTCATGTGCTATTTTTGAAAATTCGCCTCACAGCCATAGATTTTCAGAAAGGAATAGTTATCAGAGTTTGAGCTGCAAGTGCTTATGGATGTGTTTTTGATCTCGGTTCCACTTTGGCTGAAAGTGATGAATTTTCTGTCTTGTCTTTGTAAATATGGAAAAGCAAAATTTGCAGGCTTTTTATAGATTGCAAAGCTGTTGATAAATGGATGGCTTTTTGCAGACATAAAGCACTGAAATGTAAAGTGTTTGACAGCCTGTCTTGATGCTGTCAGTTCACTGTACACAGGGAAGAAACAGGATAGGCAGCTGGTCATATAGTTGCCATCCTATGTTATAAAATAAGCCAACAGTAACACAGCACTAAGCACTTAATATCCAACTCCTTGTATTCCTGGTGTACTTTGGTGAGAGTGACAAGACCTGTGGGGTGACCTTGTTGAGCCTAGCAGGTGTAGTGAAGTCTGAGTGACTGAAAATTGTCATCTTTTATCCTGACCCTTCTGATGTGAAGATGGTGCCTAAATGAGCTGATTGCTGTTAGAAATTTGCATTTTTACCATCAGGAAAAAAAAAAAAAGAATTATGCTGCATATTTACACTACACAGCAGCTTTATGTTCCCATTAACAGCTGCAGTGCTTGGAAGTGTTATGTAAATTTAACACCATGGCCTGTGTATTAATTAAACCCACAAAACAACCACAGAACAATATAATTAAGGTTGCCTGCCCAAGCACTCAGAAGTTTATAAAAGGACTGAATAAAGTTTGCCACAAGAATGGCCATGTACAGGGGCTGTGCTTGGCACAATGCTGCCACATGTCAGGATTGAATCTCACAGCGATCTGAGATTATTCACACATTGAATGTAAATTCCCCCAAAAATTTGTTGCAGAGAACACACAAGACCCTATACTGCTGCTTAAAAATGAGATTCCTGAAGTTTCTCTTTAGTCCATAGCGAAAAAAAGTCTGAAGAGCCTCCCCCAGTCTCTAACCTGTGTGCTCTTAGGGTGGCTGAGGCTGCTTGCTCCCTGCCAGGACTTTAACAGGCTGCTCCCTCCTGTCCCTTGTCCCCAGGCACTTGCCTGCGTACCTGGTGGCAGCGTTCATCAAGCGCCTGTCCCGGCTGGCCCTCACGGCCCCTCCTGAGGCTCTGCTCATGATCATTCCCTTCATCTGCAACCTCTTCCGGAGGCACCCTGCCTGCAGGGTGCTGGTGCACAGGCCAGGAGGGCCAGCAGGTAAGAGGGCACTTGTGTTATGCCTTTAGACAGCATAAAGAGCAGCGTTCCTGTGGAGGAAGAGGGGAGATCCCAGTTCTGGGGCTTGGAGGGATCCATCTGTCCTTTCCCTTGAGTTTGTGGAAGGTCAGCAGGCTGCTGCTCTAAGTTCAAGGCTATTCCAAATGCCCTATTTCTATGCTCTTTAAAAGTAGCATGGTTCTGTAGTGCTGCCAGCAGTGACTCTCGGGTCATGCTGGGATGTGTCAGCTTGTTCCTGGACCATAAATGACTTGGGAAGGAGCAACTCTGGCTGCAGCACTGGTCCTCTGTTCCCTCTGGGTTTGCATTCATCATATAGGAGGTATTAGCTCTGTATCTCCTATTTCCTTAGACATGTCAGAAGATCCATATGTTATGGAGAAGGAGGAGCCATCTGAAAGCAGGGCTTTGGAGAGCTCCCTCTGGGAGATTCAGGTATGTCATCCCAAAATGAACATCTGGGTCTGGTGAGGGTCTCTTCCACCCTTGCTGCTTCCTTGATACATAGGCAGTGGGCAGCCCCTCTCACTAAAACCTACTGGATATATGTCTTGAAAATGAGATGAGTTCTCTCACTCTGCATCCTTTTCTATCCTAGCAAAGGATTCCATACACTGGAGAAATTGTCCATGCTGATTAGTGGGAGGCTTGTGAGCACGCATTTGAATTTGCAGTTCATGGCTGAAACAGCCTAAATAGCTGCAAATGTACCAGGCTTCTAATTTGCTCTGGAGGGGAGAGGGGAACTTGCTAAGCACTGGTGGAAGTTAATTAAGTAGGGCCAGGTTATCCTCTAGAAATGGACGAGGGGGTTGTGTAGGGGGCTGAAGCAGCAACAAGAATGATGTGCAGGAGCTGGAGTCCTGGAGAGCTGGAGCTCAGATGTGGCATAAGGGCACTTTGAGGTAGCAGAATTGGATTATGCAGTGTAGGCATTTGTGGATGAATTTGTCTTGAGCTGAATGTGACCATGTGAGAGGAGCCTTTGACGTGTTTCAAAGATGCCTGAAATGAGGATTTCTTGAAGCTCTGTACTAGCACCTTACAGCCAACTGGGCTCTGATGGAATTTGCTGTTCACCAAAGGTCTGACCAACAAGGGGCAGACACCTGTGTGGGAATGCAGATGGATCTGAGTTACCCTGCACTTGGTAGATCATCTCCTGTTTGTCTTGCTTTCTCAGTCTCTCCAGAACCATTATCACCCAGATGTGGCCAAGGCAGCTGCTGTCCTGAACCAGTCCCTGTCAGAAATGGAGGATGACATATCAGGGCTCCTGGAGCTCTCAGCTTCTGAGGTAATGCTGCTGTGCCTTTGTGAATGACTGGAACCAGAGGAAAGGAGATTCTGGATGCAGCAGCCCTGTCCTGTTCATCTGCCTTGCTGCTGCAGAGGGAGCTGCACTGACTTGGTTACCCAGAACCAGGGCAAACCAGGAAAATGGTCTATTAAATAACAGAGCGTGAGCGACAGTGGTGACAGGGCTGGCTTTTATTTGAAGGGTTTATTTGCTGGATCTTTTAAGACTTTGGAGTGAGCAGTCTTATGAGGGTGAAGAGCTTGTACTGAGTTTTAACAATATTTTCTGGTTTTTATTTTGTAGCTTTTTGATAAAGAAGTAAAGAAAAAGGCTGTCGATGTGCCCCTGGAGTTTGAGCAAATACGAGGTTTGTTTGGGAAGAAAAATGATATTTTTGCAGAGCACTTCAGTTTAGACTGATGCCATCTCTTATCAAAACACATCTGTCAGCAGTTGGATCTTAGGGACACAAAGCTCCCTTGCGCTCAGCAGTCCTTCCCTGTGAGGAGAGCTGGGCTGCTTGGCAGAGCTGCAGCCATCTTCAGTGAGCCTTGCCACTGCCCCTGGATGGACTTTGCTGTGTTTTCTCACACTTGCATACTGCCACCTCGTATTTGGGAGGGATTTTTCCTCGGAGCAAGGGTTTCTGGACTTGTTCCTGGCTGGGATCCCAACCCTTCCCCAGAGCTGCTGGTGCTGGCTGTGACCAGGGGCTGCATCAACAGACATCTCCCTGGTGTTCCATGGGACTGAGGGAAATTGCAGTCTCTGACTGCTCTTATTTTTCAACTGTGTTACTTTTATATGAGAGCTGACAGCCTATTTGTAATAAATGTCTTCAATATATAAGTGTAAACACCTGATGTATTATATTTATATTTTTATATGCATTTTTAAGATCACCTTCAGTGGGATGTTTTATCTTTCTTGTACTCAGCACTCCCGCATTCAAGACATTGAAACTGGTTTGTCTAACAACTCAGAGGATGCTCAGTAAATCCATCTATGAAATGTTGCTGGTGTTCCTTCATGCACATCCATCTCATACTCCAAGGCTGCTGGATTCCAAATGCTCGTGAGCTTTGGAAGTGAACATAATCCTGGTGCCAGCTGTAGCCAGGGAGGCCAGCTGATGTGCAGTGGGAGGCTAATCCTTGAGTTTTGCTTCAGAATGATAAGCAGTTTGGTGTGGTTTTGCTTGCAGCCTGCATGTGTTTTAGGAGCTCTGGCCAGGGTGCATCCAGGGGCTAATGACTTTTTAACTCCACTGCTACTGGATGCTTTTGCTAATTTGGATTTTTCGTACACTCCAGAAGTCATGCAAAATTCCATTTGATAGGGTTTCCCCCAAGGTGTTACATTTGAGATAAACTCATTATTAACAACACAAACTCAGGACTTTTTTAAAACTCATTTTCAACAACTTTATGTTACCCCTTTAGATTTAAACTCTGCTTGCATAATTTGAAATCTTATTTTGTGGAAGAGTAAATTCCAGTCAAGAAAGCGGAGGCCAAGAAATCCAATTTCTGGCAGCCAAGTCTGGTTAAGTCAAGGGACACTGCAGCTGTCTTGGAGACACTGAAGTGTTACATTTTCTTCATCCAGTTTTCTTCATGCTTTCCAAACAGTGGATGTGTCCTCACAGTGTAGAGCTCTATCAATTTTTTTTTTCCTTTCTGATGCTTTTGAATTCAAGTGAGGTGTTTCTGAGCATTGATACTTTTCCTCTTTTCCTTTGGAAGTCTCTTTCTTTGTTCTCTGGATAAAAGGCATTGCTGCCTCCTCCCTGGCCAGCTTGCTTTTCTTCTTTCTTTTGACTTCTGGTATCTGAGGTAGAAAGGCAGAATGGTTGAGATGTAACTTTCAACTCAAGAGACCTCAGTTCAGGTTCTCCCAAGCCTTGTATTTTGGCTCTAAGATGTATCTCCCTATGTCATGGGGTGTTGTCTGTATGTGTTTGGTAAACATCTTGAAGTGCTCTGCTGTAGCTGAGAGGACCCCATGGCTCACTTTGAAAGAAGTTAAGTCAGTGTATCATCTTTCAGATGAAATGAATTAATATATTTGAAAGAATGAATGCTTATGTTGAATGGCTTTCTCGTCATATTTTTCTTTTATTCAGGTTGGCCTGGGTTATATCTGTCTCTAATTGCTGGTGAGCAGTGTCAATCACATCTGTCATTATATTGCCACTGAGGAGTGCTGGGTTCTTTTTGAAAGCACAGGTATTAAACCACCTGGGCATGGAGCAAATCCAGGTCTCAAGGTGCTGAAAATGAGAGATTTTGGTTGGGTTCTTCTGTGTGGACAGAGGGTAAACAGAGTGTCAACAAGGGCTGTGTGACCTGTGTGCCTGTCTGTCCCTCTGGGGTCTCCTGCACCAAACGGGGACACCCAGCATGTGGGGCAGACGGAGTTGGTGGGGAATATTGGAAAGCAGCAGCTCCTGCCTTCTGGTGTGGCCTTCTGCTGCCTGTGGGCAGAACTGAGACCAAATGACCACAGACTGTAGCGCTATCCAAGCACCAGGAAAAGGGATGCCACTGGAAAGGGGTGTTTTTCAGGAGGAGGACTGCAAAGGCACCAGCATCTCCAGTGTTGCACCAGGTGTGGATCCCCAGTACCACTGCGATGAGCAGGGTTGGAGCAGGATGCAGTTGGTGTTTTTCAGAGCATTCCCAGTGCCCTGTGTGCTGCCTGTGGCAGCTCCTGCTGACACCGAGGCGGAGGCTCAGGATGACAGAGGGTGTTTTCAGATTCCTCAGCACATTTCAGTGCTGAGCTGGAAATGCTGTTAGCGCTTTACTTGAAGTGTGTGCAGCTGACCTGGAGTGACTTAATTATTTTGTGATGATGCCTGGCAGTCCCAGCACAGTCCCACTGTGCATGCTACAGACAATCAAACCACAGACAGCTCAGAGGAGCTTACAGCTGAAAGCCTGGGTGCACTTCAGACAAGCCTTCAAGGTCTTCCAGAGACTTCATCCCCCAGCTCTGATGCTGCACTTACCTGAGCAGCATTTTTAAACCAGCTCTAAGGTGGAGATAGCTTTAAGCCCCTGCCTGTCCTTGGAAAAACATTCCACCTGGTCTTTCATCGAGCTTTTATCTTTCAACTTTCACCCCTTTCCCCTCAATAGGAGGCATCAGGAGAAAAAATCAGCAGTTATAAATATTAAAAGTTTCATCTGCACAGAGTGAACAACCCTTATCAGGCTGCACACCTGCTGCTGCTCCTGCTCTACAGGTCTCCACAGACTGTAGATTATAGATGCTTTAATCGTGGGGTGTACTAACTGGAAGGCCAGATTGAAATACCAGGCAGAGAGGGCATAAGTCACTCCTGTTATTACTTGATTTTGATCAGATGTGGGGAGGGGGGAGAGGGCTGTTCTGGGGTTTTTTGTTGTTGTTGTTGGGCTATTTCAGTGAGCATAAAAGATAGTTTTATGAAAACATTGACATAACCTTGCAACCTCCCCACCCATCACTGCCTTGGTTCCCCACTGGAGGGTAATGATAAGGTGTCTCTTTCAATGGACTGCCCTTCGTTTATTTTCCTGAGCTTCCATTCAAAGTCATCCCAGCCTGGCTGCAAAATAGAGCTGCTCAGCAAGAGCATGATGTGATTTATCTGGCGAGTCAAAGGTTGAGGTGGCCACGATGTTTGTGTTAATCAGCTTAGATTCTTATTTTTAAGGTATTCATTGGGAGATAGAGGGGAGTGCAAATTTACATCTGTAAATGACTGCTGCTATTAGCATTAAGGTGGTTTCATATCCCTGAGATAGGGAGAGCTACAGTGCAGCCATAACCCCTGTATTTTCCACTACCTAATTTTGAAAAACAAGCTCTCAGTTAATTTACAGCCCTGCTCAGGCAAAAAGGGCTGCAGGATCTCAGTTCAACTGACACCAGCCTTTTCCAGCACTATCCTAATCAATATTCATTAACTGAAGCCTATTGGACTTTGAGATTTACTGCTATTAATAAGCCAAGAGTCTATCTTTGTGTTTTTTATGAAGGAATTTTGAGACCTGTTATAAAAAGAATCACCTTTCTGCAGTTTCTTTGCCTAGTCCCTGGGCCGTACTTGCACCTCTAAAAAGAGAGTTCTGGAGCATGCGAATAGAACCAAAAGAGATAAAACCAGAGTGAAACTGCCTTCCTCTTCCAGAGAAATAACCCCAGCAGACAGGATGCTCTGGTTGATGGTGCGTGCAGAGATGTGAATGTCATCTCTGTCCTAACAGAGTTAAAAGCTGCAGACTCCATGTCCTGCTGGTTATCCCCATTTTGTTGATAAATGCAGAGTGAACCTTATCAGAACGAGCAGGCTGCAGGCTGCTAATGGAGCTGCGCTTGTGCTGAAGATAATTGATGCCTCAATAATGCCACGTGTTATCCAGAGAGTGGCTGGAGCGGTGTGTGAGGAGAAGCATCAATCACAGGTGCTCGTGTTTAACTTTTATCAGATGTTTAGGTGGGTGGCAAGGTGCATTCTTGGGCTGCTCTTGGGGGAGGAGTGTCGGACTCCAAGATACAAAGCGAATGAATTGCATCCCTTTTCCTGCATCAGTTTCCTGCAGGCTGGGAGAGTGAGGATTTGCATTTTAGTGATCTCGGCCGGAGATACCGCGTCCTGAGGTGTTGGAAGCAGAGGTTTGATGGCCAAGAGCTGCGGGAGACATCCCTGCTGGTGATCGGTGTGACAGCTCATTGTTCTCGCAAGGATGACAGTCCCATCTTACCTGGATGAGAGAGGTGGAGAGGGGACCGCGCTGAGGGCACAGTGCCATGGGGAAAGGGGTCTGACCCGGCTCTGCCCGCTCCCCGTGCCCTGTGGCCAGTGAAACGGGGCCGGCGGCCACTAGAGGACGGTGCAGACCGGGCGGCGGTGCCCGCTGTGCTGCCGCGGCTCCGCTCGGCTCCGCGGGGCTCTGCCGGTGCCGGAGTCTGCTTCCTCGTACCTTGTCTAAATCGACTTCTTCCTGCAGCTCTGCTGGGAATGCAGGTGCCCCCCGGGCTGGAGCATCGCCCTTGGGGCTGTGTCAGCACCCAAGAGAGCAAATCCCGCAGCAAACCAAGGCGCCGTGCGGGTTAGGGGGACCTGCAGGGGTCCTGCCCGAGGAACTGATCCCGCAGTGCAGGGCTGAGGATGGTGGAAAGAGGGAAAAGCAGAAATCCCGGAGCAGCCGGAGTGGAGTGAGGGGGCTGCGGGGAGGTCGGTGGGGGTGACCTGAGCCGGGGTCCCCTGTCCCCTGGCTGGGGCTGCCTCCCTGTGTCCCAGCAGCTGCTGTGAAGTGGGCGCAGGAGATGACCGCACTCTTTTTGAATGGACAGCGCCGATCCTTCCCCCCAGCACTGCCCTAACAGGCTGTGACGGGGCGGACTCCAGCCCTCCCTCGGTGCGGGTGACCCGTGTGTCTGAGTCAGTGTCTGAGCCCCTGGCAGTGAGCGCTGTGCTCTGCTGCGGGAACAGCCTGACAGCCTTCCCCTGCTTCGTCCCAAAATAGCCTTTTAGGGCCTTTCATCCTTACGTTTTTAATCATGTCCTAAAAATGTTCAGTCCCAGTTTAGAAAAATATTCTGATTCAGGATGGCATTTAGATATTTATATGCTTTAAACGTCTTGGCAAATGAAATGTAAATTTTTGCTTTAGAGCACTTGACTGTCTTTAACACTCCCCTGGATTTCTCACCTAGGAACTGGGCTGCGAAGCAACCACCAGAGAATGTCTGAGCAACACCCTAACAGGGCAAAGACTGCAGCCCCAAGCACCAGGCTTGCTCTCAGAGCTCCCTTCAACTTAGGCAGCAACTTCACCTCCAAAAACCTCATGGCAAGACAAAGGACTGGGTGCAATCATGCAGGAAACCTGCTGGAGAGGCTCTGTTCCCAGAGCTGCTGGTTGTGTAGGAACCCCTTTATCCCTCCATAATGCATCCGAAAGGCTCTCTTGATATTTTTTCACTGCATATAGCAAAAGGGATTTGGATTCTGTTTCTGTTTTAGCTGGTTCTAACACCATTCATCACTGCTGTATCTTAACAGGATCTTACTTTGATAATAGGACTCCAAGCAGTGATGAAATAAAGTGAGATTAAAATAACTACATAATAAAGTTCCAGATTAATCTGAAACTATGGTAAATCTTTCAAGGCTGTAGAAAGGCAATAACTAAGCTCAGTGTTCAGTGAATGACTGTGATAAAATGTGTTGATCCACATTATAGCTTTATGTCTGTTTAGGTATAACCATAACTACAGTTTAGCTGCAGTTTGGCACCTATAACTTGTTGCATGTCTTTTGTTTGGCTTTTAAAGTCTCCAAACAGCAAAAAAAAAAGTTACAGGTGATGGATATTGACTCAGCACAGGGGCTGCTTAGAAAATGGGAAGGACAGATTCCTCTCCCCTGGCAGGAGCTCTTTGGTTGTCTTGATTGAGTGTGGGACCCCTGCAACCCAGATTTCAGAGTGGAGCTGTAAAGCAGAGGGAGATAGGGGGTCACAGGCTCTGCTGGTGCTGAATCTGAGGCTGCTGAGTCCCCTCTGCCCCGTCTCCCACACACAGAGCTGGGTATCCCAGGTTTCAGAGCCATGCAGCTGGGCACTTGTCCCTTCATGGCAATCCAATGGCCAAATCAGCCTCCTGGCCACCGATCCCATGAGGTGACCCTTGGCTCTTGGCTGAGGGCTTGTTGTGGCTCCATCAAGAGTGGATTCAGGCCAGGGAAGGTGCACACAGGGTTGGGAAGCAGGGGCTGCCTTACACAAGAGCTGCAGTTCTGATTGCCTGCAGCAGCAATCTGGGCTGCAGCTCCTCCTCAGGCACGGCGTTGGGTGCAGGAGGAGAGAGGCCTCCTGCTCTCATCCTGCTGAGCTCACAGCACAGGCTTGCAGACATGGGAACTGAATTGCTTGCTGAACAAATTGCAGATCATGTTGCTTTACAGAACCAGTGGTATTTTTGTATTCTTTGGATTTACTGTTCATTCTTTCAGTTCAGACCAGTGATCCGGCACCTGGCTCTGTTAGTGTATTGATTAGTGCAGAATCCCATCTGCCACTTCACTGCAAGATATTGTAAAACTATCATGAACCCTGAAATGTTTCTGAAGGAATAGCAGAGCCTCATGCTTTCTGTGTGAGAAGGTAGAAGAAAAGGACGGTTGCTGGAGCGGACTTTTAAAAGAAAGAGTAAAAATTATTAAGCAGGCTGATCCAGCCAGGAATCCCCCTCAGCTTGGGTGACATCAGCCCTCTGGTTGCTGGAGTTTTCCTCATTGAGATGGAGCCTTTGCAGTGGCAGAGTAGCACAGCAATGGTGGGCTCCCCTGTTTGCACTGTGTCTGTTGTGCTAAGCCCATCCCTTTCCCATTCCATGGCTCTGGCGTACAGCAGCTCCACAGCAGGGACCTGTGCGTTCCTCAAGGCCCAACATGGAAACCTGAGCATTGCCAAAAAAACCCCAGGAGCCTTGGACAGGCCTTGAGCAGGGATGGAAGGGAGGATCAGACCGCAGAGCTGGCTCACAAAGGGGTTTTTCTCCACCCAGGCACGAGTGGGAGGATGTGCCATGAGAAAGGGCCCAGCAGACACATCAGATGCAGAGCTTTGAATAGCCTGAGTGACATTAATAGAGAGGATTTTTGTTCCCCTTGCTCTGCACTGCTGCAGAGCACTGGCTCTTGTCCTCTGGAATGGACCTGATGGGCATTGGGGCTGCTCCTAAGAGCCCAAACATCAGGGGTGGACAGACTGACAGAGAGACTGATGGACAGATCTCTCTGTCATCCGTCTCCCAGTCAGGTATGTAGGGGTAAGGCACAGTGGTCAAATCCTTCTCCCCAGTGAAACATCCCTCTCCAAGGATCCCCTTTCTCTCCAGCCTCAGAGCTGCATTTCAACCCTTCTGAACCAGCTGATGTTAGAGAAGGAGACTTTGAATATTGAACATGCAAGAAATTGCCCCTGTAGGCTTGAATTACTTATAGAGTATAAATGATGCCTGAATGTTAATGCACATTCCAGCACGCACATTCCAGAGGGGATGATAACTTCACTAAGTGCAGCCACGCTGCACCAGAGATGAATTCAGCCTGGGGTGTTTGCTGGCAAGCACAGCACCATCCATCCCTGCTTATACACCCCAAACCCTCAAGTTTGTGTTGACTTGAGAGCCAGAAGGACTCCAGAAGAGAGGCAGGGAGTGGGAAATAACAAAGATACGTCTGTACATCGGAAAGGTAAACTGCTCCCTCGGAAAAAATGATCCTGAGGGTTGACAAGTCACTGGTAAGTAGAGCAGCAGGCTGGAGCTGCAGAGAGTCCCTGGTAGAGGAGCGGATCAAGCCTGGAAGGCTCCTATCAGACAGACCAGCAGGACCAGGCTCTCCAGTGATCCGGGACTAATCCTGACCCTGCCTGCGACAGGCCAGAGCTGTAGCGGGTACAGCATGGCTGGGAAGGGAAGGTTGATTTGCCTGGCAGAATGTGCATTTTAATTGCTCATTTTCTTGCCTTTTTATATGTGATTTGATTGTGAATTATGTTTTCTGCATTTGTAATTAGAGGGTAGAGCAGATGGCGAGGTTTTGTCTGAAGTGATGTAGCCGTTGAAGTAACTCGTAGCCTTGGCTGGTGATTTCCTAGGAAGGGAGTGTTGTGACATGAAGATACCCTGGGAGTTGCTCTAAGAGAGACCCACTTTCTAAATAGTGTGGGACAGAGCTTTAAATTATGGAAACCACTATTATCCCACTGAAATCAGCATCCAGGCTGCTTTACACCACCTGTGAAACTTTTCACTGGGGAGAAACAATTTTTCCCTTACACCTAGAAATGCCTGCCCTCAGACTGTGCCTGCAGGGAGCTGTGCTGTATTTATTGATGTGTAACACCTGCCACAGCCAGCCCACAGTGTCAGTGGGGTTTGCTTGTGATTCTGAAAGGGACTGGATGGTGAAAGCTGCTCAGTGCTTGACAGAGACTGTGAGCACTGGGTTTTCCAGGAGGCAGAGGAGGAGGGTGGTGAGCTGGATCTGGGGACTTTACAGCCTTTCCAGCTTCACCTCCTGAAGCTTTGGCTGCCCACATCCTGACACAGCCACTCACTGTGCCACAGCCTGCTGGGGCACGGGGTGCAGGCAGAGCATTCTGCACAGGCAGCCCATCCATGGGGAACAGAGCTTCACAGCCTTGGGAGATGCTCGGCTCTGCCTTGTCTTCACATCCTGCACTGGGAGGCAGTGTTTTGTAATTCAAAACTTGCAGAAGTTACAAAGTTGAACTTTGGGAAAGAACGCTTGGAAAGTTGTGGGAGTTCCCTGAAGGGTGACATCACTTTGTGCCTCTCTGTGTCAACCAGACACTTCATTCATCAGCTTCCCACTTGGTTGGTGATTTGCAGTGAAAATGTTGGACTAGAATCTCAAAACAGAGTGGATCCTGACTATATTTTTGAAAAAGAGAGAAAATCCTTCCTAGAAAGTTGCTTAAATATGTTTTAGCCTTTCATCCATGTTTTCTTTTATCAGACATGAGCTTTCAGTGAAATGCCAGTAGGCAGAGCTGAGAGCTCAGTGAATCAACAGCTCCCAAAATAAGCTGTTCTGTCACCTTCCAGCCTCCCACCTTGGAGAGACGAGGTGTTTCCCATCCCACTGCTGGTCTCCACGCAGTCAGACCTTCTGCTTCCCTTTAGAAATCCTTAGCACAGTGTGAGTCTGGCTAACGAGGCTCAGGAAATGCTGACACTCAGCTCCTTCCTGAAGGACAGTTGTATATGACATTCATTTGTGACAAATGGGAGACATATGGAGTGTGACCCACACTGGCTCTGAGGGGCACATGCTGATATGCTTGTGGGTGAGCATCTCACAGCCCTGACCTGCCTGTCCCACCTTCTAGGAATGCTGCTCCTTGGGCAGTGCCTCCCATCTGTGGGATGGCACAGGGCAGTGCAATTTAAGGTGAACTTCAGGCTCTGACTGCACAAATCCCTGAGGATCTGTGTTGCTCCACAGAAGCACCAGAACCATCATGGTGTATCCTGCCCTCCCTGCACACCCTTGGCTCTAACCTAGCACCTGCCCCTCACGCTGGAGGCAGCTCTGATGCATGAAGGGGCACAGAGAATGTCCCATAACAAATCAAACCTATTTACAGGGATGTGTGCCTGCTCTGACAGGGATCTGGGAGGAGGGATGGGAGGGATGGGAGATTTCCAGAGGGAGTTTGTTGGCTCTGGTGGCTGCAGTCAGATGGTGTGATAGCATCTTTCATCTTCTGGAGGGATGCAGTTTCTTACCTGTTCTCTCCTGCTGGTGCTTGTAAACACTCACAGATTTTTATTTTTACTCCTTAATACAGCAACACTGTGAGCTCTTCTATTTGTAAAATCTATCTGAAGAGAAAAAAAGGGAAATATATTTACAAATGCACTTGCAGGTGCACACATATCATTTAAGACAACAAAAAACTAGGAAAGAAGAGGCAGTAGTAATTCACTCTCGTATTTCCTCTGATGTTTTTAAACGCCTCAAGTTTTCCTCTTATGGTTTACGATGTTATCATGCTCCTGTCTAAACTACCACCTTAAAATACATTCTACATGGTTATTTTCTCCATAAAATCCTGACAATAATAATTTCCCCTGTACTCCTACTTGCACTGTAATTTTGGATCTGCCAAGCCATCCACACCTATTTGATGGCCCCCAAATTGCAGCCCTGCAGGAATCTGCCATCCCCGACCACCACTCGTAGGTCACATTACCCCAGTGCGATGCCAAATTCCCTGAGCTGGCAGAGGTGGGCACCTCAGATCACCAGCAAGGACTAGAGGATGTCAAGAGGCTCATTTGATGAATTGTGTCCTTTCAAAGTCAGTGATGCTGCCCTGGGCTAGCTTGTGCTGGTGACCTCGGGCAGGGCCTTGCTAGCCCTGGTGTGATGGCACATGCCTGCTGTCCCCCCTGATCCCATGTGTCCTCCCTGGGGTGTTTTGCAGCCCACATGGATGAGAAATGTGTCATGAGGAAGCTGCAGCAGCAGCTTGTGCCTGGCCAGGCTGGTTCCAGCTGGTTTCAGCTGCACTGATCCCTGGGCAGGGATTTGGGCCAGGAGCTGCCCTGACCGGAGCTGTGCTGGGGCTACCTTTCAGCTGAAACAGAAACCATTTAATGCAGCAGTGCTTCCTGAGATTCTTCTGCCTGAGCTCCCAATGACTGCCCAGGACCAGCAGCCCTCTCCAAGCAGCAGCTCCTGCCCATCCCTGAGGAGGGAATGTTGACCTTGAGGAGGAGCAGGTCAGTACCCAATGCCTTGTAACCTCTGCTTAGTCAAACTAGGTGTTTCTTGGAGAAAAATCCATCATCTGTTGTAACCTCTGGGTGTTTTTTCCTATGTCTTTGGAAAGCATTGCCACGTTAACCCTGTCCTGGTTAGATTTGAAGCAAAGGCTTTGCTCTCAATTACTGCTCTTGCCAACTCACTTGCAGCAAGGAAAGAAACCCCGGGAGTATTGCCAAACCATGAGAACATCCTCACAGAGCCTGACACTGCTACTGCATGATATCATTTCTCCTCCAGGTTGTTCCAACTCATCTGAGATAAGTGCAAGATTACTTTTTAGGTTTTTTGTTTGTTTGTTTAGGTTTCAGTTTGATTTTTTTTTTAACTTTCAGCTTACTACATGGAACATTTTTGAATCATCCGAGGTGCTATCTGCTCTTATCTCCAACGCACACTGCTGAAAACCATCAGGGAGTGGGTCTGTCTTAAGCAGGAATTAAGTGCCTCTCTGGATTTGGAGATACAGAAAGTGTCCTGCTGCTTGCATATATCCTTTGCTTTGTCCAAAAGTTGCTTCAGTCTAGTCCAGTGCAAACAGAAATTAATCTGCTTGGTTCACAAGTTTTCCATGTAGCCCAGACGTTTGCTGTGTGCAGTGACACCTTGCATCCACGGGCTGAGAGAGCTAATGCCTTACCCAGCAGTTATTATGGTTAAGAATAATAATTATGGTTGTGCCAACCCTTGCAGAAGAAGGGAGGGTAAGCAGGGGAATTGCCCAGGTCTGGGACCCTCACTTCTTGAGCTTTGGTGGAAATCAAGAGTGGTTGATATTGCTCCTCCCTTGTTGCCTCACGGCTGAGATTGATGCCTTAGGTTTTAACTTTTATGTTTTTCCAATCCTGCACTGCCCAGTGTCACTCTGCAGTTCCCTGGAGCTCGTTCAGTGCTGTTCTCTCATGCTCACACACACAACAAAGCCTCTCCAGCTCTCCAAGGACACCCAGACCCTCCTAGGCCCAACAACTGCAAACCACAATCTTGGGGACAGGGGGGCAAGCTTGGGCAAATTCCATCCTTGCCTGGCTTCTGCTTGGGGAATTGATGCTGAGATCCAAGTGGGAAGAACTCGTGAGCTGTCCTTGTCCATGTTGGGATGCACTGAGGCAGGAGCCTCTGGAGCCCAGAGTGTACCTCTGAAGGCCTTTCCAATCAATCCCTCCTTGATTCCTTTATTCCTGTCTAGTCTCTGTTTCTGGGTAGCCATTTAATGCATCAAGGTGGGCATTCCTGTGCAAGCAGAAGAGGAGGAAGAGGAGAAAGAGGAGGAAGAGGAGGGCAGGAGCCCTGTTTGCCCCAGTGTTGAGGATTTTAGCAGTGAGTCAGCCCCTACCTGCAGAGGAGCTCAGGGAAGAGGGGCTCTGGGATTCAAACCCCCTCTGCTCCAAGGCCATTTGTTTGTTTGCTGGGTTAGGTGACAGAGGGGAAGGTGACTCTGGGTGGGTATAAAGCAGCTCATGGGAGCAGGGGAAGGGGCAAGGCCACCTATTGAGAAGGATAATGGACTGTTTGGAGCATGATATGAGGATCTGTGTGCTAAAGGTCCTGCTTTGCCTCAGATAAACTTCACTTGAGCTTGCAGAACTGAACTGAGTGAGGTTTTCTGCCTCATTTTGCCCTTGAAATGCTGATCCAAGGAGAAAACGTGGCTGCAGTGCACCTCAGGCCATGCTTTGCTCTTGGAGGCTCCTCATTCCTGTTCTTTCTGGGACGAGCTCTCCATCACCCCACAGGGCCCTTCACTTCTTCCCTCTCTTCCCCTCCTATTTGTTTTCAGAAGGAAGTATTCCAGTAATAGGTAAATCACACACCAGTGAAGTTTATCAGTAGTTTGGAAGAGATATTAGTAACATATTTGCTACAAAGTCAGTGATGGGAAGTATATTAGCTCATGGATGAAAGTGTGTATTTTTTTCCCTTTTCTGCCTAGTTAGCTCTTAAATTTATCTTAAAATTAAGTTGACATGGAACAGCAGACTCCCCCAATTTCACTCTTTTTTTTTTCTCTTTCACTTTATTATGTATATTAAATTTTGATATATAGGTAATATATATAATAGATATAAAAATATGTAGTATTTATATATAAAAATACAGAGGTAATATTTATATAGAGATATAATGTATATAATAATATAATATATTAAAATAATGGAAAGAGAAATGTAATATGTAAATATTAATAGAATATAAAAATAATAGTGTACTATATATTAAGAATAAGACCAAAATTATTGTCGTACTCCAATGAAAGATAATTTTCCAAGGAAATACTGCAGTTTTATCCTTGGAGTGTAAGTCCAAAGGCCATCACAGAAGCAGAGGTAACAGAAAAAAGATATACAGCACACTGGGGTTTTGCTGTTTTTTCATTTATTTTTTAGCATGGCAATAGCATTTGCATTTAATTTTTCTGCTATGAACATTTGTACTTTTCACCATTTAACAAGCATATTAGCAATGAAAAATGTGAATAAAAAAGAAATACAATGCAAGCACATCGCAATTATCCCATTCTCTCCATAATGATATGGCTTGAGGAGTTCCCCATGCAGTGCTCATTTCAAAAACTAATTATAGCAACTGCATTATAAACTGCACCGTTGGTATCTGCTGCCTCCACGAGCAGCAGATGAGTGTAATTGCTCCATCCTGGAACTGACCTGGGAGCGAGTGCTGCATTAATGGGGGAGAGGAGCACTCACACGGAGGCAGTGGGGGCTGGTCCTGTGGCAGATATTTTCCAGGAGTATTGTCATGACAACTGAGTCAAGGAATTCCTTCTCCTGCCTTTGTTGCAGCCGTTGTTAGGTGAGAATTGAATTGTGGCATTCAATTTATGTTTAATTTCTGTCTGTGCTGTGGATGTGCTCCATTTCGTGCCCCCTGCTTGGTATGGGTGCTGTCGATGTGAGCACTTGGCATCCCATGGTATCTGAGCAGGCTTCTCCAAACAGTTGGGAGGAAAGAGTCAGCATTGGTTTGCCTGTTGTTGTTTTATTTTTAATGGGTTCTTTACCCTCCTGATGGAGGTGTCCTGGCACAGCTCTGGCCACAGCGTGGGATGGGCAGGGGGTTTTGGTGAAGGTGGCGCTGGCAGCAGTGTGGATGCTGCAGGAGCTGTTGGGGTCAGTGCAGGAGCCAGGGATAAATACAGATTGTGCTTGTCACTTAAAAGGGCCAGTGAAGCACCATGGTACCAGTGCTAAGTAACCCAGTAGCTGGAAAGATGTCCAAACTGATTTGAAAGGTGGGAAGGAAGGGCAGAGACACAGCTTTTGTTTGTGCCAACATGCCCATGTGTCATCACTCTATAGCATCATCCTCGCCCACAGGCAACTTCTGTACTCTGTCTCATTTTTAAAATGTTTGCTTATATATTAATTTAAATTTTTTCTGAGGCTTCATTCTGATCAGCTGGCTGGGCAGGGCAGGGTGGCCTTTGCTTCCCTGTGAGCTTGCTGACGTGTGCTGGGGCTATTCTTGGCTCGTGAGCATCCAAGTGACAACAACAACCACCAGAGCATCTGGAGTGCCAGCTGCACTGCCAGCTCTGCATGGCACTGAGATGGCTGCCTGGCAGCTCTGCACTTCAGTGGGCAACAACAAAGGGTCATTTACAGAAAAGGGGTTTGTTTACAAAAGGAAAACATAGGGTGGACATAGCAGTTTGTGTCAATCCCACGCAAACTTGGAATTCAGAAATCAGGAGCAGGAGGTGTCTGCCGCTCATGTTGCTTTGGTCGTCGGGGAGGCACTGCTTCAGCTCTCTGCTCCTTGCTAGGATATCAGGATCCTTTGCTCACTAGGTGTATTGAAGCTCTGGAGAGTTTGTTTGCACTGAGAACTTTGCTCCAACCTGCAGAGGGATCAGGAGCTTAGGATGTCTGCAGGGACCAGCAGTGCTCAGCTTTGTGCCGCATAAGGCCTTGGAAAGGCAAGGAAAAATGAGGCAGAAAATGTCTTTCTTAGCCTGGGAAAAATGATTGGATGGGTGAAAAGGTAGAGCATAAGCCCCAGACACAAAGCAGAGACACGACAGAGGAAGAGCAGCCTGTGCACGGGGGGTGCTGTCTGAGGGATGTGTCCTGGGAGCGCGTTTGATCCAGCAGCCCCGAGCCAAACACCCCCAAAGGCACCACGGCATCCTTAGTTTTGGAGAAGATTTGTCAAAGCTAATGTGTACAGTCAGATTTAGGGTAAATCCAAAGGAACAGGGGACAGAGGCACAGAGCAGCAGCTCCTGCACTTGCTGGGGTGTTCTTCAGGGTGTGCTGCTTTCATCCCACTGCCGCTGCTGTAAATAACCTCGAGCTCCTTCCAGGCTGTGGCTCACCTCTGGCAATGTCCTCCCGGGAAAACCCAGAATTACTGCAGCTCCTCTTCCTGTGAAATGTCTCCATGCTCCCAGTCTGACACACAATGGTCTCTTTTTCCTTTTTAAAAACTTATCTTGTTTTTAAAATAAAAATTAACTTGCTGCTCATCTTTCATTTCCTTTTCATGCTCTGAGCAGTGAGTAATTAGAGCTGCATCACGCTGGAGAAATTACAACAATATGATGTTTCTACAGTTAATTCTGCATAAGTAGAATATCTTTGAAAAATAACAAGCTGCTCTAAGGGAAATTAATTATCCCATTGGGATGGTCATTATGCTGAAACAAAAGTTCTCAGTTTTCTTTACCCACTTTCATTTTGGGCATTTCTTTAATTTTAAGTACTGGCCACATATTCCATCCCTTTTCACTGTGGCTGGAACATAAATAATAATATCTTTAAAGCAGTGTAAAGTCTGTCTTGGAACCTATTACAGATATCTCAGGAATATTAAGCAACTTTAAAATTAAGTTAAAGTGCATTTTGCAAATCTGTGTTGGTGGCTATATATCCTTACTGTTCATCAAGCCAGTTCACCCTCATCTTCCTTGGCTATTTTTTGTGTGTGTGTGTGTGAGTTGCTGCTTCTTTGAGGAACATGGCTCCATTTATCATAATAAGCATTTATTATCATCATATTCTCTGCCCAGGCACAAGCATTGTATTTAAGAGATTTTTTTTTTCCAAAGGGGATGGTACTGCTGTACATGGTGCATCCCTGAATTGGAGAAACCCCCTCTCCCCAACACCCAAAACCTATTACCAAGTCTTGCATGTGACTGCAATAGCTTTTGCAGTCAAGGTGAATTACAAGGATTCTTGCTGAATCCCTGACAGATACAAATACCTAGTTATCCTTGGCTTTCCTGCTGAACCTAATCAAAGATATTGTTTATTAAAATCCTATTGTCTCTGCAGTGAGGAACAAGGACAAGTTGCTCTGGAATGATTTAATACTTCCAGCAGTTCTGTGTAAAGATTTATTATGGTCAGGAGAAAGAGCAAACACAAAATGCCTGAGTCATTACTTTTAATTTGCCACTTCTTTAAAAATATATATACACAAGGCTAAAACCTTCTCTACAGTTCAGTGTGATCTCTTGTCAGCCAGGGGAACAAACCAAAGCACAAATCCTCACCCTTTTCTTCAAACAGAGGAAGGACATGAAGATTTATCCTTGGATTTAAAGGCAGACCACCATGCTTCTGCTTAGCCTAGTGGTTTTTAGAGATTTGAGACTAGGAACTGTAGAAAAAAAAAAAAAAAAAGAAGTTATTAGTTTTGATGATTAAAATTACCAGTTCAAATTATCCAGTTGTACCTGATTCCCTCTGAGGGGATCCACTGGGGGGGATAATGCTGCCTACAGAGGGGCTCAGCCCTGCAGTCAGGTCTGAAGCTTTGCCCCACACCTGGGTCACAGCAAGAGCCCTTTGTGCAGGGCCACAGAAACTGAACTCATTAAAAGTGGGATGGGCATTTTTTTCCAAGTAATGAGCTTTTCTTTGAGATTCAATTTTATTAAGGTTTCAGGGACTGTATTGTAAGTAGAGCACAAAGATAAATGAGTGAACACAATTAATAAATGCTACTATTCAGCTCTCAGAACTTTTAAACCCCTTATCTAATCATATGTAATCTTTATTCACAGTGTTAAAACTACCACATTACAACAGTTGTTATCAATTAGGAAAATGGCTTTAATGGTTTAAAGAAGCTAAAAGGCAACATGTGCTTTTCCTGACTGTGCTCAGGTGAGAGGAGCTCTGGCTTAGCAGCTCTGCTGAGGACCAACACTAAATCTGAAAGGTGATCTGTGAGGAAAAGCTGCTGCCTTCCCTCCCCTGTAATATGGGAGCCCAAATCCAGGAGAGAGATGGGGGAAGAGAGCACCACCACGCTATTCCACAATAATCCCATGGGATTTCACTGTCTTCCATGGCTACTTTTTCTGCAGCCTGCCAAATCACAGCAGTCAGACACTCAACCCAAAATCATCTTATCTATAATTATCCCACAAGTCCTAGTTGGAACAGCTTCTTATTAGGTGAAAGGAGTTTTATCTCTGACATTTTAATATTTCTGTTATTTCTGTTCTTTCTCACTGCTAAAGCCATGAAATTTACATTAAAGAAAAAAGCCAAGCACATAACCAGACATGTCTTGGCAGGTTTGGTCAGAGGCTCCACACTCTGCTGAGTGCCAGGGAAGGACAATACTGATCTGAAGGATGTTCCAAGCCTGCCCTCACAGCAGGAGCCTGGCAGTCCTGGGACTGCACCCAGGGAATCCAACCATTCCTGAGGGTGCCTCTTGACTTTGAGCCTGAAATTCCCTCTCTTCACTATCTTTTAATTTGCACATAACTCTTGTGGCGAGATGCTTCTGGTTTAGGTTTACCCAGTCTGCTTATTGGATTTAACAGTGTTTCCCCAACTAATTTTCACCAGCAAGCTGTACAGGACTGCCTTCTGCCTGACTCATTCCCAGCTGCCAATCCCCTACTCCAGGCCTCCTGCACAGGGAGTAAGAATGAAAGCAACAGCCCCAAAGCCCACATCTTCTCTGCCTTCCTGATGCTTCTTCTCACTTAAAAACTCACAGATTTCTCTGAGCACATGGATATTTATTTGCCCCAGGCTTTCAGCTGCAAGAGAAGCACTCTCTTTGTGTTGGAAAAACAAAAAGACAAGTCTAAATTAAAAAAAACCCAAAACTCTAAATGTAACAAACAATACATTCACTCTTCCATTGTGCATCTGTCCTTCCCCACAGGTGAGGAGTCTGGAGCTGTCTCAGGTGCCTGATGAGTGATGCTCTGCCTTGTCCAAGGGGCTGCCTCTCCCTCAATCCTTCTAAAGGCTGAAATTCTGCATGGCTTTTCAGGTAAAAGAAAAGGAAAGTTGTTGCTTTGATTATGTTTTATCTTTTTGTCCTGAAAAGTTGCTTTGAAAGCAGCTTACACAGCTGATCTATGGACACCTTTCTCCTGTAATTCTGCTGTGACCTTTTCACCATCCCTCCACAAGTAACTGAAAAAAAAAAAAAGAAAAGAAAAAACCCCAAAGCCAAACAAAAGGGTTATAAACAGGTATTTTCTTTTTTCTACCTTCAGAGAATGTGGGGATTTTTTCCTCACAAAACACATTCTTGCTTTACAGGCTTCAAATCTGACGGAATCAGAACAAATGGTCAGAGCCATGGCAGCAGAAAGCTTTGGACTGAGCACCAGAGAGGTGTAGTCTCAAACCAGCTTGCACTAATGAGCAATAAATATTTTACCTGTGGAAAAGGGCACACTTGAATTTCTGTTTGGTGTTAATACTCCCTGGAGAAGTGACAGATATCTGTTAGGACAGGATTTGAAGGGAGAATATGAATATGAAAAGAAAAAATGAAAAAAATCCAAACAATCCAACCCTGAAAATGAAGTGGAATTTTTGGCCAAATAGAAATGCATTAAAATCTTCACTACTGATGAAATTTTGAACACAAGCTTACAAAGGAGACTTTCCAGATGTGACTGAACTATATAATTCCTTTTTGGTCAGACCAGGAAGCTTTGAAATATCTTGGAAAAGGAGAGCTTGTGAATGGTATTTCATTCTCCTAAAAAAAAAAAAGAAGAAAAAGTTGTATAATAAAAGCTTCCTAATATCACCTGCTTGTATATGAGCACTTTTTTCCCTCACAGGGTGTATTTTCACATGCCAAGTAAAAGCAGTCCAGTTCCAAGGTTTCTGTATTTTTGCAGAAATACACACCTGACCTGTATTCCATGCTTTCTAAAGTTCACTGTCCCAAATCTATTACATGCCTCTAAGCCAAGCCCTGAGCTCTGGAGATGACACAGTCACTGGTATGGATAATTTGCCTCCTAAATGTTTGCTTTGTGCTTTGAAAAAACGTCTTTGAGCAGTTTCTTAAATGTCATTCCTCGCAGTACACAGAGCAGGAAATAAACAATAAAATTATTCACCTTGAAGAAGCCATCTGCAGTCTTTAAGGACATCACCATTTTTTTGTTGCTTTGAATAGTCCTCTGGGATGCTGTAAGTGTCATTTCAACACTGTGCTTCCCATCATCTCCCTGCCAGCCTCATTTTGCTTTAGAAACAAAAGTGATGATGGGAGAATTAAGAAGAAATTCCACTCTCTATTAGTTCCTGTATTTCATTTATTTTTGTAACTGTCTGATGTAACCCTTGCCATTTGGAATTGGAGTTTGGCATTATTTGGAGGCAGGATCAGGAGGATTTTTGTCTGGGATGAGCACTGCTGTGGGTGCAGCAGGGTGACCCTGTTGCAGGCTGTGCTGCCCACGGTGCTCCCACCTTGCTCCATGTGGGATTGCTTGGCACGACAGCTCTGACCCATGTGAGGTGCTCACCACAGCAGCCTCTGGTGCTCAACTGCAGCAGAGAGAGGTTGCACTTAATCCAGGCACATCTGTCACAATTTCTCTCCCGTTTTCCTCATGGCTGGAGCAGAGGTTGTCATTTTCAATGGAAGCTCAACTCCCTTCGTCCCCTTCCTCCTGTGCCTGCAGTGTTTGTTCTGCCAGCTTGGAGCTGTTCCTCTGCAAGGGTGACAGCCCTGACAGCAGCAGTGTTCCTGTGCACAGAGACATCCATCATGGCCTGAGGAGGACTTGTCTCTGGCTCCCTCAGGCAGCCATCCTTAGGGAAAGGCAGGCAGAGCTGCTCCCACTCACCTCCTTCCTGCTCTGCACAAGGTCTTTATCCTTTTAAACAAAAAGCCCACTAATACTCCACCCCCACTTCAGAGGAAGAACCTGAGCCTAGAGATAGAAGTTATGGAAAGCACTGAAGGAATGTCCATCTCGGAAAAGGCTCTCACTGTCTGGGACATAAGATTAGGGGTGATGAGATGAAATCCACTCACATCTAGCCCAAAATGCTCCTGGCACAGTCCTCGGCATGGTCAGGCTGCAGACAGGGTGATGCTGCTGGGTTGGGGGATGGAACCCAATTAAAACTCAAATAAAAGCCTGTTTTACTGAGAGAACAAAGGTTGAGAGTTGAATTTGGAATGGGCTGGGAGAAATAATGATTTTTTTTTAAATAAGGCTCCACTGTTTTTAATGCTGTATTGTTCAGGATGTTCCTCCTAGTGAAAGCCTGCAAGAGCCAATCCCTGATGCAATGGTCTCTGCCTTGTGGGGTTCAACCTCAGTTTCAAGGTTGTGAGGTTTATTTCCAAAGGCTAAATTTACTGTATAAAACCTTTCCAAAACTTACCTAATGTAATGAAAAAGCAATCAAACTTTAAGAAAGAGCCATTGCAACAGAGACAACCCACCGTTATTAATCCAGCTAAAACCAAAGGCTAAGGTCTGTCAGCCTTAAAAATGAAATTAATTCCTTCTTAGCTCTACAGCCTTTAATTATTTTCACCAATCGATGAGTTATAAAAATATAAAGAAAAAATTTCAAGCTAAACCAGAGGTCTTTTTAAAATGAAATGGAATAAAGGCACAGTAAAAGCAGCCCGAGGTTGGAGTGACACTGGTTTTGCTGTTGTGGTTTCTGATGTCAGAGCACTCTGTGATGGGATTATTTCTCTGTGCCTCACGATCCATCCATTATTGTACCCATATTGTAGACTTCATGTCACAGTCAACAATAAAAAACACCCTTGGCAACCTCCATTACCTCCTGCAGTTAATTTGCGTTCTCACAAAGTGCTTATATTTACTATGAGTGATAATCATAAATATGCATGAGACCCTAAGTGAGGGAGAATGCGCTTAGGAGCTAATACAGCAGGAGGTTTGCCTAGAAGAGATGTCAGAATCAGTTCACTTTTGTTATATATGAGTAATTTAATTTCCTCTACAGTGTTATTAGGGCAAGGATGAAGTAACGTTCTCTGGCGTAATTGAAGCAAATCCTGGCAAGACAAGAGGATAACAAAGCTTTTCCATCTTGTCATGTTAAACTCTTACCTTCTATTCAGGGCACACAGACGGGTTCTTTGTGCTGAATTAAATTATCCAGTTGACTTTATTAACTTTTGATGTCCCATGACCTTCAGCATATTTACTGCTGGATCTTTAAAACTGTGTCTTTAATTTGCTCCCTCACAACCCACCTCGTTTTTGTGTCAGATCAGAAATACTGGCGGCATTCAATCCTTTCTCAGGTCTTGATTTTCAGCAGCAGCATCCCTTGTTAAACCCTGGAGTGTGGAGCATTTCCAGTGCTCCCTGACAGATTATAGACCCAATAGCCAAGGAGTCCTGGGGCTGGGAAGGAGATGTGGGAGGTCGTTTTTTCCTTTGATGCCTTAGGTTTTAACTTTTATATGTTCCCAGCCCTGCCCTGCCCAGTGTCACTCTGCAGTTCCCTGGAGCTCGTTCAGTGCTGTTCTCTCATGCTCACACACACACAACAAAGCCTCTCCAGCTCTCCGAGGACACCCAGACCCTCCTAGGCCCAACAACTGCAAACCACAATCTTGGGGACAGGGGGGCAAGCTTGGGCAAATTCCATCCTTGCCTGGCTTCTGCTTGGGGAATTGATGCTGAGATCCAAGTGGGAAGAACTCGGGAGCTGTCCTTGTCCATGTTGGGATGCACTGAGGCAGGAGCCTCTGGAGCCCAGAGTGTACCTCTGAAGGCCTTTCCAATCAATCCCTCCTTTATTCCTTTATTCCTGTCTAGTCTCTGTTTTGAGGTAGCCATTTAAGCCTCATCTTTCCCCACATTCCTGGATGCAGCAGAGTGATGTGTTGTGGCTGTGGAAGCCTGGGGAGCCAGGCAGACCAAAGCCACTGAGAGCTGTGGAACAAACCTGCTGCTGCTGCCTCTCAGGGGCAGGTGACTTAAGTAAAATTTAATTGATTTCAATCTGTAATATTCTACAGAGCATAAACTGGAGCTTTTCCAAAAGAGCATATGAATCACAGGGAAATCAGTTATCTGTAGGTGAGCTGGGCCATGATGGTTGAGCCTCTTGATATTTTTTTAGTATTTCCAACCCTGAATTGCAACTCAGAGCAAATCCTTTGGCTCCAGAGCTTGGTGGCCAAGTACCAGGGGCTGGGCTTCACAGCCCTGCACTGCAGGCACTGACTGATGGCCACTCAACAAGACCTGCCTTTGGTATTTATTTGATACTTACCAAAATCTCAGACAGTTCTGCTTGGCATGATCCAGCACGGCAAAGGCACATCTCACTCTTGCCCCCCCTGAGTGACCCTTGGCTCTCCTGCTGCTGCCAGCCCTCTTAGCTCATCTGTAAAACAGGAATAAATGCTATTTATGCACCTGGGTAAATCATTTGGGAGCATCAGGGGAGAGGTACTGTGCACGTGGCTGTGTCATTAAGTCTGTTCATATAGGGAAGAGCAAAATGACAAAACACAAGCAATTTGCAACAACTCCTTCTAGCTCTGTTTGGCCTGGAAAGGTCATTATGCAGAGTTGCTCCAGAGAGAGAAAACTCCCCTGCTCTGAGCAGAGCTTGCCTGCAGGAGGAATATTCCATACACCAGGCTCAGGCAAGCCTCAGCTCAGAGATCAGCTTATCTCGGCTGTGCACAAGTTACCCATTTCTCACACGGTGTTTAAACACTCTTCAACTTGTACCCTCCTGAATATGTGAGATAAAAACAAGTCACTGCAGGATGAACCTCGGTTCCCCAAACCTCCCCAAACAGGAATGGAATGGATAGAAGCAAAAAGAAGGAGATATTTCCCAGGTGTATTGGGTGGAGCCACATATTTGTTGCAGATGCTTTATGTCTCATTTATCATATTCTTCTACTCCTGGCTTGTTTTTAATTGTTCTCTTGAAATATTATTGATACATGGCTGAATTGTGGGACTGTTTAATGAGAAAGGCAGTAAATAGGAATCATTCCTGGAAGAAACTAATAGATAAATAGCAACAAAAATGAAATAAAATATTAGCAAGTAAAGCAAGGTTTTCTGAAATTTCTTACAGTGATAAATCAATGACAAAGTCCTTCATATCCAAAGAAGGGTAAGTCATGGAAATTAGGAGTAGCCTGTTACCTTTCCTTGGACTTAATGGATGATCTACCTTTTGGTGTTAGACATTATCCAGGTGTTCAGGATAATTCAATCCTTCAGCCTTTGGAGAGAGACAGTTTGCTGTCCCCTCACGCTCGAGCACAGTGATAGGGATCACTTCCCTACACATATTGAACTGAGCCAGGGAGCTCATCCCACATTTAGCAAAGGAGAGTCAGGAGGTGCCTGGAGCCACCTGGGTCCATCAATAATGTCTCAGTTTAAAACATATTCCTTGGCAAGTAAAAAAAAAAAAAGAAGAAGAAGAATTCTACCCTGCCTGCAGTGCCCTATGTCAGTGCCAAAACTGCTGTGTCCTCACTGAGCTCCACACAGCCAACCTGAAACACACCTCCAGGAAAGCCAAGGGCTTGTGTTTAGAGCTTCTTGGTGTGCTTAAATGAGATGGGAAGAGCACTGCACAGTGCTTCTGTCATGTGCATATAAATTGATGCTGTGTTTCTGAGGTTTTTAAGGCTAGAAGAAGATATAATTATCTGCTCTGACCTCCTGAAGCACATGGGGTCACCCACAGGTAGTAGGTGCTATTTGATGTTGGAGAAGTGCAGCAGAGGCCCCACCTGTGATTTTACCCCACTGTAGGCCATTGTTGGTGGAATTGAAATGGAAACCCTTGGACTCTGTCAGATGTGGAATAGAAAACTGTTTTCTGGTTGGTGTAGGCAAAACTGTATTAAGCTAAGCTATAGATGAAATTATTGTTATATTCATTGTGAGGGCTGCTATGACAACAGATGACTGCTGCAGGTAATTTAATTACATTTCTGTCAGCCCCTGTGCCTTTCAGGAGACAATGCAGAAGACAGCAGCATTTTCTTTTAATATTGCAGGTGACACAGAAAATGTCAAATTCTCCTCCAGAGGGCCTAAGGAGAGCATTTCACTTGAGCCACAAAACATTATTTAGGTATCTTGAGTCACTTTTGGTTTTTTCCCAGCATTTCTGACTCCATGAACGTTCCCTTCACTCTGCTCACGAGGTTGTGCTGCACACCTACAGCTGAATCCTGACACAAGTTTTCTGCACACTTGCCCACCCCTCCACAAACCCAGAGTTTTTCACCCAGAGGTGACCCTCCATATCCCCTTCCTGCTTCTCTCTGTCTTTCCTGGGTTTTTTGGAAACCACCACTCACTTGGCTGCATTCATGGGAAAAAGCATCAGTGGATGGAGGTGAGAAAATTCCCTTTTTCCTCTCATCATGAGCTGTGCAGCAGGGAGAGGGAAACAACTGCTTTAGGGACAGGTCATTGACTTACAGAACAGAGGGAAGCTGATAAATATTGACTCCCACTTGCTTCAAGTAGGTCACACAGGGCAGGATTCTCTTGCACAGTCTCTGAGGGTTGGGGATAGGGAATTCTTGCCACGAGGACCAAAATTTTAAATGTTGTTATGTGTGTGCCATTCCCTCACACTGAGGGACAGTGTTTTCCTATGCAAAAGTCCTAATTTCTGTAGAGCTGGGTGGGTGCCTGCATTGATGGACTTCATTGACTTCAGTGGGAGCTGTTGGAGCTCAGCATGACTGGAGAAGTGATCTGTGTCTTACCAAGGCTGGGCCCAAGATCATTAAAATAATCTTATAATTTACATTAATTAAAGTAGGAACGTGGCAATTATCTATTGTTTATTGAGGAAGCTCTCTGAGGAGCAATCCTTCCATACCAGGGTATAAACTCAGTTGCCATGTAATTAAGTCATAGCTACAGAAGCTACTGAACAAATGTGCAACAAGATTCAGATAATACCTTAATGTGGTAAGAAATACCCACGCATTTAGCTGGCAATGAGGAAATTAGCCACACCAAATTAGATATCAATGAACACATTTGCCACCATGTCAGTTACCATTCTGAGTACTAATTGAAACCTAATCAATTATTTCTACAGAGCTCCTGCATAAACTCAGATTAGGAATTGGAAAAATGCTGTTATTTTATAATGTTATAAATGTTATTCCGTAAGGATGTGTTTTATGACACTGACAAAGATGGTATGATGACATCACTGCTTTCTCCCCTGCACCTCCCTGGAATGAAGAAAGAAAGGTGGAAGACACAGTTTAAAGTCAACACTGAAGGTAGTTGGCAAAGCACTGAAATGTTGGGACACCTGGCATTTTTCTCATCTCCTAAACAGCTTTGTGCCTTGATTTCTCCTTTGGCATGTGGAGGTTGTGATACTTCCATTGTAAGGAGCTTTGAAATGCCTCTTAATGGAAAACTCTAGAATGACAAAGGTGCATCCAAAGGTGCCCACAGGCTTTCCTCATCACCCTCCTCTCAGCATACTCAAGGAAGAATTTCTTGGAAGTTCTAATAAAAGCTCTTATTTCCCAGTGTCTCTACCCTGAGGCACTGAGGGGACTCTCCTAAGGATGCCCTCCAGGATCAGTGAGCTCGTTTCCATTTGTGTTGCAGTCCTTTACAATTCCACAGAAGCATCTAACCCACTAGATATTTCCATGTGTGTCTTCCCTCAAACACAGTGTGCTCCATATCCATATGATCATCTCCTAGCATCCCTACAGGATCAGGACCCAATTCCAGACAAGTTTCTCAGAAATGCAAAAGTTGCCTTTTAACATCCTGCCACCACCTCCCTCTCCCTGTGAGGCACAGCCTATCACTCTGTCTGTTCTTACATGATTTTTCAGAGTGCCTTCATTCAGAGATAACTGCCTGGCATCTTCCAGTCACCAATTTCTCTCAAGGTCTGTATTTTTCTCCCATGAAAAGGAAATATTTTGGTATGTGCATCCAGCCTTGCTGCTCAGACAGTTTAATGAATCCATCAGTAAGGCACCGACCAGCGAAGGAGAGGGAGGTGCACAGTCATTAGGATCCATCATTAGCATTTTGCACATCACCACAAGCTTTTGTACATGAGCAATTAATACAGCAATAAATACCACAATGAGCTGCAGAAACCTCACTGAGGCTGGGAAGTGTAAACAGTGCCCTCCACTTGAAATAATTGCGAGAAGCATTTAAGAACCTTCACAGGGAGGAGCTGGAAGCTCCAGCTGCAAGCACAAAAAGGAACTCCCAGACATGATGGAGAAACCTTCCACCATCTTAAAAAGAAGCCATCTGAGGGAGTCAGAGCAGATTCTGGCTATGTATCACATAGTGAAGGAAATATCTGGAGCATCCTTCTAGATCCACTTGCTACCAGCCCACCTAGATGTAAGTACTAGATTTAGAGAAGTGCTAACAGGGAGGTTACTCAGTCAATTTATCCCCAGACATGACCTAGAGCATCAAAAACTGGTTTGTTCTGGCTGCATAAAGAAGGACAGGTAATACCTGATGTGTTGGTACACAGTTAAATCACAAAGAATCCCCGAGCACTCTGGAATGATGGGTTGAGTTTTTGCAAGAAAAACGTTTCTCTCTGTGTTTTTGACTTGGCATTACAAACCCTAGTGCTGGATTTGTTGTCCTGGAAGACCCTGGCTGGAGATAAGTGTGATGGCAATATGGGAATGTCCTGTATGGCCAGAGACAGGGCCTGGCTCTGCAGGATCTGTCCCACATGGAGTCAGAATCCTTGCACTCATTTCAAATCTTTACCCTTAGATGCAATTCTTCTAAATTCATCAATCTAAAACACCTCACAAGGTTAAGTTTGCCCAAGGAGAGCACAGGCAGAAAGAATCCTCTCCCGCAGTTCTCTTGTACACACTAGTTACCAGCAACTTTGTTAATAACACATTGCTCATGCAAATTAATTCAGCTTAGAGAAACAAGTCTTGATGATTATAAAATGCTGCAATCACAGTATTGCTTCCGGCCAGCTGAGAGTAAATTCATCAAGCATTTGTTATTTAAAGCTGCTGTGGTGATAAATGCTTGCCTTCATTTATGATTGTACACCAAGACAGAGAGAAAATGGAATACATAAAAATGACTGCATGATGGGAATCCCAACAGAAATCACCCAAAGCCAAGGCGGGGAGATGGAATCTCTTTGCCGAGCAGCTGAACGATGCTGATATGCAGCCACTCGTCCTCCTGTAACGAGGTTCTGTTAAAACAAAAGCAAAAACAAACACCAGCTTTGCTCAGACAGAGGCACCGAGTGTGTTCTTGTTGGCTGGATCTGATAAAAGCCTCATTATGCCAAGGTCAAGGGCAGGGGGGCAGTGGTGTCTCTCCTGCCCAGCACTACACACACAGCAGCTGTTACGATTATGGATGCTCCCTCCTGTGTGCAGAGCATATAAAGAGCAGGATAAACTCCTCTGAGGTTTTGATAACAGCCCTGCTGCTGCTGTGGACCTTTGCTCTGTATACGACATTACAGTAAAAACAAAAGGAAAATGAATCCAACAGTAAATACCCACAATTACACTGCACTAATTGTTTTAATGGGTTTATGTGGAGTCAACATTTCAGGCAGTGCTGTCCATACAGAGCAAGTAATTAACTCCACTGGTATTCAGAGTAATGGCAATTAAATACAACGAACTGTTCTACTAATGATTGTGGTGAGAGCAGTGCAAGTCAGGGAGAGTTAGTTGTAACTTTTAATTCTATGAGCTCTGCCCAGCTGCCTCCTGGCAAGTAGCTGATGGCAAGTAGATCAAGCTGATGATCATGGCAAGCCTCCAAAGCAACTGAGAGTGGGGGGACTGCAGGGCATGGTCGGTGGCTGTTTTTCCTCATTCGCTGTCAGGACTGGCTTTGTCCTGTGGCAGCCACAGGATGTGTCACCAGCAAGGTGCTGGTAGCAGCAGTGACCTGTGGCTGATTGCCTTTGTGTCAGTAAACCTGTCCTTGTGCAGCGTGGGACTGTACAGTGCCCTGTAACAGCTCCCCTGGGCAATGCTTTATAAATTCCATCTGCACTGCCCATGGGCAGGGAGGAAATGCTCCTCTGGACTGGGCTGGTCCCAGGTGGAGGGGGAAAAAGAAGATCTAAGGACAAGAGGAAGCAGAAAACACTCGGATATAAACCTCTTGGCACCCTGTGTTTCCCAGACCACTGTTGTCATTTATCCTAGGATAACATCTTAGAAAAAGGAGCTGAGTTCCCATCTACGGCTCTATAAGGAAATTGTAAAGCAGCTATCTATTTTTTCATTAAAATTAAATAATTGAATCTGTCCAGATTCATGTACTTTCCCCCCATGAGATATCCAGGAGAATTAAGTTTCAATTGACTTTCCAGACCTTGGTTATCATAGGAAGCTTTTAAAAAAACGGGACATTTGGCAATTTGAAATTCAAATAGGTTTCAGTCAATATGTTTACTATTGCTAGACAGGCATCTTTGTCCCCGGGGTGTTTAATGCCTCAATAAGTAATTGGTCCTTTCATCTTTTATAGGCACAGAGTGAAGAGTTTATGGCTCATACAGTGAATTGTCAATACAAAGGATCTTTGCACCAGTTTTAAATAACCCAGCTCCCGGCTCCATTAAATCCTGTTTAAAATTCCCCCCTCCCTCCACACGCCCACAACCAGCCTTGAAGCACTACTCCCCTCCCCTGGTTTCAGTGGCATCTTTAAAGGCAGCTCTGCTTCACATACCAAGCCCAGACACAGGCAAGAAAGGGAGGTGAACGTGAAGAAGAATCTGTCCTCAACAGGCCAAAATTCTAAGGATTTCCAGGAAAACTCTTACTACACCTTTATCCATTGGGTCTGAAATTCAAAGTAGCCAGTGCGTCCATATCCACAGATTCATCCTTAGAGACAGGGATCCAACAACATCAATATCTCATGAGTATTTTCATATGCAAATATCTTCTGAAGCTACAGGTACAGGAGCAGCAAAGCTGAACTGAAATCAGGTTTTATGTTTTCCATGAAACTGCCACATTCTCATTTCCTTTTGTGTTGGTTTGTGTTTGGTTTTTGCTTGGTTTTTTGTTTTTTTGGTTTTTGGTTTTTTTAATGTGGTACTGCCTCCCAGTTGAGGATGTGGAGGAAGCCTGATACCAAAATTTGCATCTGGGTTTTGGGCTGTGAAGAGTTGTGGGATGTGCAGTTCAGGCTAAGGTTCTAATTCAGTCAATCTAAAAAGACTTGGGGAGTCCCATTTCTTGAGGCCTTCAACCCAAAGGGCTTCCTTGTGATTCTGGTCAGTCAATGCTTCTGAACCACAGAGATTTTTCCCTGAGTCGGTGCACAAGGAAATATTGAACCTTTTCACAAGGGATCTACTCCATCACCTTTGTCCTGGCATCTCCAGAGACAATGAAACAACAGAATCTGTGGTATTGGGTGAGCATCTTCTTCTCCCTGGGCTCAGCTCTCCATCCCCTCAGCTCCATTTGTCACTCACCCTGTGGCCTGTAGGGTGGAGCAGCTGCAATATTGGATCAACAAATATCCTGTGAGTATTCCTCAGAATTGTGTTGCAACCTCTTATATTTAGTGGGTGTGCTCTCTGTGACACAAAGCATTTTGTCACTGTCTGGGGGTGACTTAGGAGGCTGGACTTTCATGCTGAGGTCTGTAACCAGAGGAGAAATCAGTGTGTAAGCAAGGACAAATGCAGGTAAACTGAATTCACCCACTTGCAGACAGGACACATTTCCTCTCTATACATGTCAAAGTTGGTTTCACAGCCTTTGTCAAAGTTGAAGTTTTTTTATTTCCCACTATGCTAATACTGATGAAGGAAGTCTTCCCAGATTCAGATCAGAAACCTTCACTGCTGCTAATTGCTCATTTTTATTGCACACGCCTTTATTGAATTTAATTAAACTTGGCCCACAAGCTTTGCCTGTGCTATAATGAATAATAGTTAATAGTCCATTTCTCATTTCTTTTCAGTCAAAGGATGCCTTAATGCTCTACAAAACATATTGCATGTAGGTGAGAATTCTTCAGCCAGCTGTGAAAGAGTCATCTCATGATGCCTGGTAGCAAATCTCCAGCAGTGCAAAGAAACTCCCCCTCACCTCAGACCTGACTAGGCAGGCACCAAGTGCACTGAAATGGCCCTCGACTGGGGATTAGTGGAGCTGCTGTCCTGACTGATATCACAATCTGGCACTCTGCTTGCAAAGACAGATTTGTGTTCTGTGAATGGAGAAACAACTCAGCCTTACTTTTCCTTATCGGAATGGCAGCAGGTCCTCTTGGCAATGAGAGATCAAATGCATCTACAAGTAGCAACTATCTTATCCCCTTAGCCAGTAAAGCCAGTGAAAATCAGAGCCCAAGCTGATCAGGATGAAAAAAGCCTTCTCTTCTCTTAGTCATTTTTTCAGTCCATATTTGCTCAGCCCTCAGAGGGATGAATGGAATATAAAACAACTTCCAAAGCAACAGTCCTTGTATCAGCTAAAATATTACAAGAAGATGTTTAGAGACTTTGCTAGGTATTTGGCTAGCTGGTGACCCCACCCTGGGGCTGTGGCAGCTCTTACCCTCTGCTTTCTGAGCAGTCACGCTGTGTTTATCCTCATGGGCTCCTGCTGCTCCTGGTACTACAATTCTGCATCAGCTTCCTGTGGCTTGGCATGAGAAATGTCTTCTCCTAGGATTAGACAAGGCAAAATTAATTAATAGATAAGGGTCCTCACAGTGGAGACTGATTTGCTTTCTTATCCAAAAAAAAGCATTGCAGATTAAAAACTGGAACTAAACAACTCACAGAGACATGAAACTGCTGGGTGCTTTCATCCTTCACAGGTTAGGGAGACCCTCACCTGCAGTCAGGATTGCAAAAGTCCCCAGTCCAGCCTGGCCACGAATCCCTGCCTTTGCTTCATTCAAAGGAGAACAAAGGGAAATTTCCTTCTCTGATCAGGAATTTGGAGAAGGCAATCACTGCCATTCGCATTCTATCAGATGTTTGTTTCCCGTGACAGAAGAGCACTGAAGACTACTTAGAAAGCACCAAAAAAGTGCTGTGCCATTTCACTAATTAAACCCACCCTTCTGCTCTAAAATTGATGAATAACGACACAACTTGACTCATAATCCCTTTGTCTTCTATTATTTACTCTTTTTTAACAGTGATTTATGGGAAGGTAGTGCTTTCATTATTCTTGTTAATTACCTCTGTTCTCTGCTTCAGCTTGTAGAATGTAATTGCCTGAAACATAAATCTAGTCTTGCCACCTATGTTCACACATCATTAATATTATTCTGGCCATTCCTATAAAATCTTTATAAAGCATAATTATACATGTGCCATTAAGTGCCATGTTGTTGAAGTGCCATTGTTGCCAGTGTTGGAGATGCACTAAGCATTTTCTGAGGACTAAACTGGTTGTGTCTGTGAAACTTCCCTGTTTGTGCTATGTGGTTTTGTTTCCCCAAGGGAAAAAAAGCAAACAGTATTAGTTGGTCAGCGACTGTAGATCCAACTAACAGCCCTCCATAAGCCCAAGCCCTGCTAAGTGCCCACTGACACTTCCACAACGAGGAAACAGAGGCAGCTCAATGAACAATGAGTTCTCCTTCACTCCCCAGCCCTGGAAACAATAATTTCATTGGATTCAACAATAGCTAGGCAAGAGGGTAGCAGACAAGTGCAGCAGCTACTCACTTGAGTGATTATCAAGTTTCTTTCTGTGTGTGGGCAATCCCCAAACAAATTATTTTCATCATCTCTGCACCTGATACTCGGAGTCAGACGAATGGAGATTCACAGAGAACAGACACAGTGGCCTCTTCTTTCCCACTGTAATTTTTTAGTATTGCTTATGATTATATGTAAGGAAAAAATCTATTAGGGGGAGAGGAAATGCATTATCCCCAGTTTGTTGTTGACATGATATTAGCTCGGTGTTTGTCAGGTTTCTGCTAGTGAACAAGTTTATACGCAGCATTTGTCTCTCCAACAAAACACTCAGATGTATGAGCAGCAGTAATATCCCAGCTGAGCCTGGTGAGAAACATCTTTATTATCTCTCTCAACAACAAAACCAACCAAAAAACCCCAATTCATTTCTCACAGATTCATCTACTGCATTATTACCTAAGTGTGCTTTCGGAGGTACTGCCTCAGCTAATGGAAGCCCTTCAGCCAACAACTATTATCAAGTGTATTTCCATTAACTTCCATTCCCCACAATCATAGACAGGACAGCCTATAAAACACTGAAATTGCATTTACAATTGTTAATTACTGTAAATTCGGTGTTTGAGATAAGAGCATTTGCTCTCTCCAGGTTTCCTACCTGATGGATCGTGGCTATTACAGCTCTTACTTGGATTTGTGGTGATGAGGTCCTGCCTGGGGGTTTCTCCTGCCTTACTCCAGTGTGTGCAAGGTCCAAATTAGACCTCCCCAGCACTACAGCCCTGTCAGGGCCAGGATTTTGACAACTCAAACTACAGTGAAGGTCTGAGATGCACAAGGCAAAGAAAAGCAACTGGATAAAATCTGATAAATGAAATCGAGATACTTTCTCTGCCTTTTCCTATTCTTTAGTTGGCTGCAAGAAAAAGTATTTCCTGCCTGACCCCACCTGGGGTAATGGCATTCTCAAGAATGCATTTTATCCAAGGAAAGCTTTGTAACTTGGTTACTTTGGGGGAGGGAGCATGGAAATGGAATAAGAAATATGAGTCTTCAAATCAATTTTGTGAATCTATGCCAGACTGGGGCAGGGAGCATGAAAGAGATAAGTCAAAGGCCATATTCACCACCAACTGCAGTTCCCAGAATTAGGCAGGTTTTTGTTTTTTTGGTTTTTTTTTTTTTCCCCACCAGGGAATTTTTTATTTCTTAAAACCAAGTCTATCTGATATAAGCCATAGAAGTTAAGCCAGGTCCTGGGACTTCTGAATGCAGATGTACTACAAACGTCCATGTGCATTCTGGAGATTTCAGGCTAGAGAAGAGTGGATAAATCCTACTCCAGCCCTAATTTAAACAGCTACAAGTGACTTCCCAGCCTCAAGTGGTAACCCAATAGTGTCAACCATGAGGCAGTCAATCCCATTTTTGGCTAGTTTTGTGGGAAAAGTTGACTGACTTGTTTCTTGGCAACCTGTTTTTCTCCATTTAGATGTCTGAGATGTCTGCTGAAAGCTAAAATACTGCTCTGGTGGTTGAAGCCCTGCATTTGAGAAGTGCATCCCTCTGTCTCCTGCCTCCTGACCTCCCCTCCAATGTGGATTTGGAATACAAGCATCCAGCGTGGATGGTCAGCAAGGAAGGGACTCCTTACAGTCATCCACTGAATATATTTTCATGCCAAGCAGGTCCCTCTGCAAGTGATTTAATTAAAACTTCTGAATTAATAAGCTTATCCTTCATTAGTAGTCAGAGTAATAAAAGCAGCATGGAACTTCTCTTTAATGAAACAAAACACACTTAAAAAGCGAAGAAGAACGTGAAGAAGCAGCTGTAACTCTGTGAGCTGCTTTTGATGCCTTTGGTGCATTGCTATGAGCCCTATCAGGCAACTGCTGTGTGTGTTTTAGGGAGGGAAGAGAGACTGAACAGAGGAGGGCATGTCAGAAATAATGGAACCAACTTTGGAAGTCAAAAATAGAGGGATGAGAGGAGGACACTGAGAGCTGGTGTTGCTCAGTGTTCTGATGAACCAAAGCACCTCGGGTGTGCAGAGGTGGTCAGTGTAAGGCACCTAAATCATTTACAGGGAGAGCAGATCAGCCAAAACCTCTTCTCTCTTTGTCTGTGTGACGAAAAGTCACAAAAACATGGAGATTCCCACACATGGCAGACAGTGAGACCAGGTCACGAGGTTGTGCATCAGGCTTGTCTTTAATTCTGGATGCATCACACACCACTAAATGTCTTTTGTCTTTCCTTAAAGTTTTCTGTTGTTTTGTAGTTTTGCCTAAATTTTACAATCTCCTGTTACAAACCCAACGTGATTGTATCTCCTGCACAGCTGGGGGCTCCTGAAGCTAGTTTTCTAAAGAAAATGTATTTTCTATCCATTGCTTCCATGAGCCTCCCTACCGAGAAGAGTTTATGCTTAGCTACACCAAGGACATAATAAATGCAAAAGAAAAGGAGGTAAAGTGAGGATTTAAAGACCTGTATCAAATTTTATCACTGGAAGGTTTGGCAATGAACACAACCCTCTTTTTCTCCTGTTTAGCGCATTTTTGGATTTATTTTTCACAGAAACCTCCACATCCACCTAAGGGATATTTTTTGTTTTTATTAAAAGTACCTAAATGGGTGAACTGGTCAGACTCTAATTGTGCCTGAAAGGCTGCAGCTGACACACACTGGAGACTTAATTATGTAGTGTGTGGCTCCATCTGTCAGCTGCAATATCTTTTGTTTCCAAGGATCAGGCTGCCATAGAAGATGACGTGACAGATTCAATTTACTTTCACAAGGATGAGAGTTATGTGGGCATTTGAATGATGCTGGAAATGAGAACTACATTTACAGTCCTTGTGAAGGAATTGAAAGGCTACATACAGCAGAGTTTGTCCAAAATACGAAGCTAAGATTGAATGGGTGGCAGCCAATGCAAAGCTGAAAACCAGGAAACAATTAATTAAAATATCATTAAATGGAGGATAGACTCACACAAGACTGCCTGAGTGAAGATGTACCCATACACATGCAGAAAAATTCTGAAGAGTGCTTTTTGTGTTTAATGTAAATAACAGTTGTGCTAAAATTCAAGCACTTTTACAGTAAATTTGAGAGCAAAATGCAAAGATCAGGAAATTCCATTTGGGAGGGAGAGAGGATAAAGTTTTCCCCTAGAACAGGGGATTTTTACCTTTTTCAACCTATTTACCATGAATATTTTTTTAGGCTGATGCAGATTACTGTAAAGTTCTTTAAACATGATGGCTGTAAGGTTCTCTTTCCTTCCTGCCCTTGTAGACAGCTCCCATATCACATAGTGAGGTACACATAATTTTTTCATAATTTTCCTTAATACACACCTCTCTCATTCCAGTTTCTGATGCCCAAACAGACAACATGGGAAGCAAAGCCACCAATGGCAATATGATGGCATATTTACAAAGAGAAAACACAGAAGAGTGGAAAATCTACTATAAGGGATTTTGTTATTTGCTATAAAATAAAGCCTTGTTAATTAGGAAATGCTTTTCACAACTGATTTAATTTGAAATTGGAGAGGACTCCCTTTCATTTGCTTATAGGCTGTGATATATTTCAACTGATGAACAACAACAACATTATTTTTAGCAAGCTATACATTCATCACAGAGCGATGCATCTGGCAGTCTAACCTGCCATTAAGTCACTAGGCAATAAACAGTTTTGAAAAACTCCCTGTATTTATCAGCTTTTGAATTCAACAGTTGCCCAATTACCCGTAAAATTGTTATGATCTTAGTTTTAGGTGAAAAGATTTTATTGAAATTCTACTAGTTATCTTCCATAAATGTTAGTCATAAACAACACCGCTAAATCATAAAAATATAACAGCTTGTGATTAATCTGGAAACAGACTTATATTCAGTTCTAAATGTTCTCTCATCCCAACACCCGGCAAGGACTGGTAAATTGAATTAGCTTACTTAGTGTGAGCTTTGCTGAGAGCTTGCTTGTAAACCTCCCCGGAATTTCTATTTTAGCAACCTGGCAGAAGTGTGAAAATTCGAACTCCGAACCAGATTTTCTGAAAATGGCACCATTTTGTGAGGATCTTACAGAATCCTCTGTCTGTTCTCTCTTGAACATGCCTCTAACTCTCACAGGACTCTGTGCCTAGGCAGGTTTTACTTCCCAAAGGCCAAAGTAACCTGAGGCCAAGCAAAGTGTGATTTCTCCATGTGTCCAGCCCAGCCCTTCTGATCAAGCTGAACCTCTTACCCTACTCTGTGTTTAGGTTTTCAATGTGAGCTACAGCCATGAAACACACAGGAAACATGAACACAGGGGATGGGCATGCTGCCTTTCCCTGGTCTTAAAATTACAACCAAAACACGGTTTATGGGGAAAAGGGGTTTTTACCTAGGTATGTCTTTCAGGATCCTTGGGTACAGCACTTTGTCCAGGTGGAATGTTCCAGAAATGCGTGGACACCTCACACTGAAATGTACACACTTGTAGGCCTTGCAAAATTAGCATATTTATCAAAGATTCCCCAATCAGAGGCTCAAGTGAACCCCCTGTTCTGAGGAACCTTCCCCCTTGATGGGCTTATCTTAGTTCACAAAAATATGTTTTTTGAGAGGCCCTTGGTGTCTGGGGCTCCCAGGATGTTTGCTCTCCTGGTTTAACGGTGCCGTGGGGCTGAGCTGAGTTATCAGCCTTGGGAAGTTACAAGTGTGTAGGCTAAGAGCACTAAGAATACATAAAACTATAAAAGAGTATGTAAGAGGGGTGTAAAAGAAAAAGCAAAACATCATTCTGGCATCAGGCACAAGGACAGTGCTCTGGGCTGGTGACAGCTGCAGCTCAGAGCCAGGATGGGTAAAACCATGACCTTATGGACTCCACCAAGCATAAATGGATGCATTTTCCATGCTAATTTATACTTTGCAACTACTAAAACACATCCCTTCCTCTGCAACAATTAATTCACATCCACTCCCTGTTTGACAAACTGCAACTGGAGCTGAAGCCGAGCAAGAACTAATACTGGTTAATGAGAATTCACTAAACACTGATTGGAACACTGCTCTCACTTGCAGCCTAACTTGAGAGCTGCCAAAGGAATGAGGCAACTCTAACCCACAAAACCAGGGCACCAGTGCTGCTGGCTTAGAAAGGAATGGCTGAAGGGAGGATGCTGCTGCAGAAATCTGCTCTCCAGAGCAGGGAGGGCTCAGGGGACTGCCCTGGCCCTGGGATGCTCCCAGCTCCCTCCTGGCAGCCTCTGAGCTGTGCTGGGGATGAGCAGAGGTCTGCCAGCTGACAGAGCCAGCTGCCTGCAACACTGGGACAGAGGTGCTTTTATTTCATCCCCATATTCATCTTCTCAAACACCTCCCCTTTGCACCCTTGCTGGCAGAACCTCCCTAAGGAAACCTTGGGGCTGGTGGGAGAGGAGTGGGAGATGCTGGAGGATCCCAAGGGGGAAAGTGGAATCTGTTCTGCAGTCAGTTTTGTTTGACCCCAACACCTTCCAGCATTCCTCGCTTCCCAAAGGTGAGAATCAAGCAGGAAAAACTTCCAGACCTTCCAATTAAATCCCATCCAACTGGCACTGCAGGAGGCTTCTGACCAATGCAGAGAAGGGAGATATGTTTCACTTCAGTGAAATGGGTAAATAGCTTCTGCAGCACACCAGAAAAATGTAGAAGACATGCAAACTTTAAACCACCATTTGGCATTAAATACTTGTAAAAGCCTTTTTCCCTTAGATTAATATCTCACATTTATCTGCACTATACATTTTGGAGACATGGTGAAAATTGCTTATTTCTAATAAAATGTAGCAACAGTACCCTGAGGAAAAATTATTGTGTTATGAGATATTTTTCCCCTCTACCACAGCCAATTTAGTTTTCATTTAAAATTCAATAACTGCATCATACTCAGAATCTTCCATGACTGTCATAATGACTTTGAACAAAAAGTGTGCTGTAAACAAGGAAGATTAGAAAGACATTATTGAGGTAATTTCTCCCCAAGTTTCTCTCACACAGTCAGGGACGTAGAAAACGAATGCAACAGTTAGTGTGGATGTGATTTAGAAATGAGGAGGAGAAAGTAAGCACTTTGTTCTGCAGATACTTTGGTAATAAAAGCATTGCTTCCCCCATTTTTTTTGAGATATATTTTACTGCTGGGTGGAAGGAAACACTTTGTTGTTTTCTCACTGAAAAGTTGATGTAAGTGAAGAAGACAAACAGTATAATATTAGGAAAATGCTGCCTACTTGCTGTAACATCTCCTTTCCTTGAGTCTCTGTGAGGGGCTCTGACAGCAGTGCTGGGATGGATCTGCTGGGCAGGGGCTGCTGCTCCAGCCTCTCCATCCTGCACCCTGTTGCTCTGCCAGTAGCATCATTTCAGGAGGAAAGGCAGAAAGAAAAGACTCTTCCCCTTTTCTCTTTGCCTGGTGAGTGGCTTGCACAGTCCCCTTACACTTTAAGAACCTGCTCTTCCCTTCTCTCTCCTGGGCTGCACGACAAAAGAGTAGCTGCCTTCTCCCCAAAGAAGGACTTGCTTATTTAACAGAAACATGCAAAGTCAATTTAAAAAATTCTGGTCAGATTCTTTGCCTCTTGACCAATCTAATCAATGGATTTAAAAATGCTGATAGCAAATTTGTAGGGCTTGCCAGGTAATTAAACTAGAGGAGGTCTCTGTAGGCCAAACCCTGGTCACATTTATACCAGGCAGCCAAACTAGTGTTCTACAGACACAGGATCATGTTAGCACCATTGACTTCCTCCCCTTTTCATTCATCAACATTTATATCCCAGGAACTGATAGGCCACCTGCAAGCAGAGGTAGCTTTTTACATAGCTGTGGCAGAGATGTTTCAGACAGTATGGGAAAAATGGAAAAATGGACTATGAAGAGCAAACAGAACTTTCAAAAGTAGATCAGACTCCTGTAAGTGAACAAGAAAGTACTGGTGTGTTCCATGACACACACAGGGTAAGAACCAATCTCTCACTGCACAGGACTGTCCTCAAAAGATAACCTACTACCCCTATTTTCCACGTCTCTGTGGTGGGGTGGTCACAGTCTATCAGTCACAAAGAGTTGGATGTTCTGGTTCACTCTCTGTTCAGTGCAGTGCTGGATCTGTTATTTGCTATAAACACTCATCCCTAGTCCCCAGTTTTGAGAAAGGTGAGAAACAAAAGGATGGATTCTGCTTTGTCCTCATGCTGTGCTTTGGTGCAAGAGGAAAACAATTGTCTGAGTGCTTTCCTACAGCCTGGCCACGCCACATGGATTCAACAGTTGGTATTATGAGATAAAAGGATGCTGTTCAGACTGATTAATCAAGCCCCCTTATGCTTGCCAAAGCCTAATTATTCTTTGATCTACATTAATGGCTTCTGAAAGCATAGCACACCTGGTGGGAGTTCTCAATGGGAAGCATTTTAGACTAAAAGGAAAACCCCTCCCTGTGTCACAAAAACCTAATTTGCTTATATCAGTAGAATCAATTGTTTTATGCAGAACTGTGTCTCCCACAGGTACTGTTGGTTGTGTCGAAAGATAACACAGGCAGCTTTTACTTTTATTTTATCAAAATGCTATTGTTTGACAAATAGCAAACTCCATCTCAGGGTGACTTGAAAAAACACATTGTTATCACAGACCATGGCTATCTGCAGCTTTTTATTGAACAGCCTGGCTGTAACTCATATGAGCACAGAGACCTTATCTCGTGGTTTCTGCATTCTCTGGGAAATGAGTGAGTGGCTCCTACCCCAATTTAAAACTCAGCAAGAGATTAATTTACAACCCAGATCCAGAAGCATTCACAGGGATAGGGATGACACAGAATCACAAAAAAAATTCTGAATAAAGCAATTCACCTCACCTCTACTTGATTTTAAAAAATCCCAACATTGAGACAACTAAAATGTTAAAAGCATAAGGTCAGGGCTTGTGCACTGGGAATTTACTCCATCAAATGATTCTTTGTGATGGTGAAACAGGGTCAACAGAAACACCTAAATATGACAGAATTTTCTTAGCAAATCTACCTGGAACTGCATCAATTTCTAACAGGAATTTTAAGATTGGCATGACTGACACACAAACAAAGATCTGTGTGAGCACCACAGACAATAATAGAACAAAGGCTGAAAGAACAGCAACTTGCAACCAAAACAAATTATGGCAAACGGATAATGCCCACAGGGATCTTGTTTTGATCTCTTCCATGTGCTGAGGATAATCTCAGGAAGAAGTTACCCTTTGGTTTACAAGGAATATGTGCTCAAACACAAAGCCAGGATTATAATTTCCTGAGCATTTGTGGATAAGACCACATTGACAACCATCTACATTTTAAGCTGATATTCTTTACTGAAGAATTTAACAAAGGAAATGAAGAACAACGTTTTCCTATCAGAAGGAAGTGCATGAGAACAGGTGTTGTCTATGCAGAACTCAAAGGAAGCAAAGGAACCAACAATCTGGTGTTTCCTCGGGTGTATGAATATTTGAGAGGCCTGGAATAAATTAGTGCTGGAGTTTTGCAACAAAATGACAGGCATGAGTTGTGTTTGCCAGATAATCTTGGAAGGAATCAGTTTCACGGCATCACAAGGAGAAGAGGAGCAAATCTGTGTGGTACCAACTGTTGGCCAAACCAGAGCACATCCCCCAAGCCTCCTGGACTTTATTTTAGGCCCCTTTGAATTTTAGTGCCCTGGGCACGACGTGTTCAAGGTACCCATGGGCCACACTGTGTAGCAGCACATGGCTGGGAGAAAACACAGCATCTGGAAGAGGTGTTTGTTTTAAAAAACATTTTCCATTCACAGCCAGGAGGCTCCTAAGTACCTGCACAAACCATATTGCACACAACAGCCACGAGCCTCGCCCTGCCAGACAATTCCGGGGAACCAAGGCTTTAGCTGATCTCCATCCATCAACAGGACTTCACTTCCAAGAGCAGGCATTCCTGCCCTGTTATGTTTGCTTTGTACTATCATTTTCTTCTCATCAAGAAACAAACTCAATTATATTTTTCTCTGCTCCAGGCGTAACTAATCAGCAGGCAACTCCCTCAGTAAGCCCAGCCATTTCAAACACCTCCTCACACACGCAGATATCTCAAATAAGAAGTGTTACTTCTATACCCCTCAAGGGGTGAAGGCACAGCCATTAATCTTTCTTTCATCTCACAGAATGCTAATAAAACAATCACCTCCCTATCCCTGAATTGGGTAGGTCCTAATTAACATGCTAATTGGGCAGATCTTCCCTAATGACTCCCAAACCTCAGCAGTAATATGTTATTTAGATAGAAAAGAGTTATCTGCAAGGTAGGTAGAATTAAAAAACTGGCCAGACAGAGCATAGTTTGGATAGGCAAAATACTGAAATGGACCTTTCTGCTGTGAGAATTAAAATTCTCCACCTGTCTATGCTACAGATCACAGATCCAGCACCTTGCAACATTCTGAGCAAGAATTATTTTGAAGGTAATATACAGCTGTAATAAAGAATATTATTCATGCAGAGTGAAAAACCATATGAGTAACAGTGACGTTTTAAAATATATTATTAAATCTTTTCATTTTAATATCTAAATAAATACGGCTTTTATTATCTGACACATAAATGTACAAGTTGTTTTGCAAACCCAGCAATGCCAGCAGCTCTGGCACTTTGTATTCATGAGCAACTTCAAGGTGGATAGTTCAAGTCTTAATGGAATTAGTCCACTGGGGCTGGTATTGTGTTTATGCAGTTAGAGGCTCAATATAATCAAATTTCTCAAAGAGAGCATTTTCTCTCTTCAGAAAATAGGACTCAATAATAATTTAAATCCCACATTAAGCTAAAATGAAAATATTGGCAGATGCCATAAAAGTCATTGTTCTGAAGTTTTCTTTCATGCACACCTCGTAGGTAAAAGCAGAGTTCTTCTAGTAAGAAATTGGGTTTGAATCTCATAAAAGAAAATCTTTGATGTGCATTTCTCGAAATATCAACTGCAGGATCCCCTGCAAACCTGGCCCTGCTCTGCTGCAGCTCCAGTGAACACCAAAGTGCTCTAAAAATCAGCATTTCTATGCATCCCACACATGCAGCCAGGACAGCCTCACACCCCAGGCTTGTGTCAGGGAGGACAAACTCTGTTTGTCAGGACCCCACAGCAGCAGCTCACCCTGGTCCAGGCATCTGAGACAAACCTGAAGCTTGGGTCCTAAACTGGAACACCTCAGAGGAAAAACGTAATTTTTTTTCTTCCCTATGCTTTTGGAGCACCAAAAATAAGAAATACTGGCATTGGGACACCATACACCATGCTATTATTTTGTACAACTTTCTGGACTTTAGCTCTGTTAAAAAAGCCATGAAAAGGAGTAAAAACATTTCACTAGACATATTTTGTTTTTTCATGCAGAACAGTTTTTCATTAAAAGGTTTTTTTACAAACTGCCAAAAGCTGAAATGGAATGTTTTCTGTCCCGAGTTCTGCTATTCTTTCCAGTTTTGGTTTTTATGGCCCTTATTCATAAAAACAAGATCCTTTCCTCTCCCCCCTCCTCATTTTACTATGTCTACAAGTGAAAAATAATATTTCCAACTATTCATATGTTTCTCCTGCATATGAGATAGGGACAGACAATGTAATTGTCATTACCCATGGCTGTGACAGACCAAGAAAAATTGAGTACAGCTGAGCTTTTAAGAGTTCAGGCCCTGTTTTTCATCATTGCAAATCTCTTCTCGCTTCTGAAGGCCCGTTTGATAAAAGAATTTGCTGGTTTCATTTACTGGCAACTGCAGGACAAATAGTGGCTCTAGAGGTGCTATCAAATGTCCTGTGAGGAGGTCAACACCCTGCTCCACTAAAGCCAACAAAGCCCTGATTTAAGCAAAGCCCCTGAGCTTCTCTGGCACCACACTGCTGCTCTTGCCTTCACACATGAGGCAGTTTATAACACACATTTAGATAAAATACAGGACAAGAGGCATCACTCTGAACAGATAAGGCAGTCTCAGTGATGGAAAATACAGCCAAGAAGAAATCTATCCCTTTTTTATGTATGCAGTGCTGAGGTGCACGGGGTCACAAAGACACATCACTTTTCATATCCATTATTTTGAACAGTATCAGGTGTTTTTTTAGGAGCAAACAACATTAGGATGAAACTACAGCAGCGTGTCTGGGGCTCACCTGTGTTTCTTGTTGGTGTTGTTGTGTGGCACCAGGGGGCTGGAGAGTCCTTGGGTCAAAACTGCTGCATTACAGACCAGGATTTCATTTCACAGCAAGGTCTTGCAGACATTCTCAGCCCTGCCTGAATCAATGTGTACTTCTGAACACACAGAACTCTCTTACAGCACCATTAAAAAGCACCTATTAATGGTGTCTTCATTCATCAACAGATAAGGAGCCTGCCAGTGATGGCAATCCTGGATGGTATTTACAAAAAAATAAGTCTCATCACTGGATGCATTTGTAAAGCTCACTCCTGCTCCACCCAGGCATCAGACATTGGATATGTTGCTGTGTGCCTGGATAGGAACAAGGGACAGCTTTGTACCTGTATATATTTATCTATAAATACCTGTAGCTGCATGGACACACTGTTCTTTCTGCTGCAGAACCTCTTGAGAAGAGAACATTAATGCCTGTGTGTACCACACCACGGCAATGTACTGCGGAAACTGGGCTCAAAGGAAGGGCAGTCATGGAAAAAGGCTCTCAGACAGAGCCTTAAAAGTAATGTAGCCAAACAGCTTTAGGGTGAGGTATCTTGCAGGGAGTGTTTTTCTGACAGAAACACATTTCTCTCAGCTGTGTTCACATCATCTTCTGCACACTGGCATCATGGTTCAGTGATATAATTTATCCATCTTAGACCAAACCTGCTGCAGCTGTTAGACACAGAGCACTGACCCACTATGAATCTGCTCTGCTGATTCAAATTTTCTAGAGGAAGAGTTGACAGGTTCAGTTTTCACTGTCAGGATCATGTACCAGCTGTCTGAAGCACTTTAACATTTTCTGAGATCCCATGCCTTTTCAGCTACCGGAAAATAAACATAAGCTCCTTATTTTACATTTAGCGATGCAATTGCATGTCCATGCTTGATCTGCTTCAAATCCATGTGCCTAGATGGTCCCATAAGAGTATGAATTTCGTATAAAGACTAGAGAATAACACCCTCAGCCTTTGCTGGAACAGTTCCAGTGTGTATTGCCCCAGGGAAAAGCCTCTGGTCTAGGGAGAGGGGCAGGGGAGTTCTCAGGGTGGTAGGAAAAGCCATTCTTTGAGAGGTGGAGGCAGAATCACAGTGCACAGGTCTGACCTGAAACCCAGAGCTGCTGCAGGCTTTGCTAAGGTTGGGCCAGTTACATAAATACACTTTAGGTAATGTGGACTGTGAAGTGTTTGGAAGGCTGTTTTTGAAAACATACCCTTTTTCTCATTGTTTCAAGATCACTTTTCTGCCTTTTGTCTTATTTCGGTTTTTTTCAGAAACCAGCTTGAATGGAAAGAACTCTGCAGCTTCCTGGAAAGAACAAAACAAAGAGAGGAAACTTGATTTATAACCTTTTCTAAACAACAAAAAAGCATGTAAAACATCCCCTGATGAGAGCTGGGTCATGATACCACCCCTGCTCCCCTGAAGGTGGAATGGTTCTAGGTGAGCTCAACAGGAGCTGGAAAGAGAAAAGACTGTTGAGGGTCTAACCTTGGTCTTTTTGAGATGACCTGTGTATTGAAGTTGCTGTGTGGAGTGCAATAGATCAGTGGGTTTTGAAAATTCACTAAAGGATGTGTGGGCTGAAAGCATTAAGGCTATGTAAATGGAAATTTTCTTTCTAAAGTGTGATATATGCAGATTTTGCTCATTGCTTCCACATAAGCGAGTGACCAAATGAAGAGAAAACTGATCAAGAAAAATGTATGCATAATAAAAATGTGTACATGCTTCATCTAAAATTCATTGCCTCCAAAGCCTCACCATATAATTACTTAATCTTGAGCAGCTGCATGCACAATAAAATTTGCTTGCACTAGGTCTGAACAGAATTAATTTTTCCTGAGGATTGTAACATAACCAATACCCTCCAACTGTTCAGCAAGTGGCAACTGAAAACACCACTGAAGTAACTTGAATTAAAAAGAGCCTACTCAACCCAGATTGATTCTGAGCTGACATTTGCTGGGTTTAATCATGTACTTCATTGTATGGCAGCAAGAGCCTGAAGAAAAAACAGAGCTACTGCACAGGAAAGTTTATTAATGAATCAGATCCGATGCCTGCATTGCTCTGCTCAACAAACATGAGAGGCTTTATGTCACAGCTGAAATATTTCATTCCTGCTGTGAGCTCAGGAAATTTGGGCCCCAGGCAGGAGATTTTAGACATTGTGCCTATTGCCATGTCTTAGTTCCCTTTGGTTCTCAGAACCTCTGCAGGTAGGTCAGAGGGCTGGGGTCCCAGGAAGGGTTTGGGGACATCCTGCCTCGGAGGGGAAGGAAAGGGAAAGCCATCAGAACTTGAAAGGAAATGTGTCCTTTCAGTAAAGTCACTCCTCTGCTGGTGGCAGGATTTGTTGCAACACACCTCTTTCTTAAAATATCTGTTCCCATCAAATTCCCTTGAATAATGTTTATTTCCTGGGTCACCTGCCTTGAGAGGGGAGCTGCAGGCAGTGCAGTGACCAGGCTGATTGCTGTCCTGAAGCACTGCTGTCCTTTAACCTGAGTCCTCCCCAGCCCTCCTGCAATGCTGCTGCTCTAAGGGATTTCCTGAGGACCAGTAAATCATTCTAACACCCCTCTGCTGGCTGCCTGTGCAAACCACACAGCAGGTGACTGACTTGGTTACGCTGGAGTTAAGAGAAGGTCTCCCACTGACTGGATCGGACACCAGGGAGTTGTATGGAAAATTCAAACTCCCAGCCTTGTGAATTCAAAAATTTACATTTGTGAATTTAAAAGTTTACATTTGTGAATTTGAAAATTTGCTCCAGTAAGAGGAGCTGCTTGCCAGAGACTGAGCTCCCATGGTGAGCCAGGGCCTGAGGGATGTTCTGAATTTACTCTGGATTGCTGTTCCTTGCAGCACCAGGCTGCCCACTGCCATGCTCAGCTATGAAATAAAAGAAGTTTTACACTAATCACAAGATCCAAAGCTGCTTTTCCCCTACCCAGAACCCAAATGAGCTCAAGATGCTTGGGATGACAGCTGATGGTGGCCAGAGCCAGACAAGGAGGGTAGTGGCCCATGTAGTTTTGTAATTAAGCTAGGTTTGCAAAGTTTTTATTTTGGAGAAAAAACCCCATCAGGATCTCTTATAATTGGAAATGAATCCAAATGAATGCCACTGCTTTTATTCTGGCAGCTGAATTCCAGTAATGCTTAGCAATTGCTGTGTTTGTAATGTAAATGTACTACTGTCACTGCACTGAAATAGATTTCTTCTTTTTCCCTACTCATCAAAGTAAAAAATTTGCTCCAGCTGCTGCTGATCAAGAACTTGGAGAACATTACCCAGACTATTAGTATTCAGCCCACACTGCCAGGTGCACAAATAACTCTGTAGCATCTCTCTCAACCCAGTTAATTGAATCATGGCTTGATTACGTTCAACAGACAATACAACATATTTTCCAAGTTTGAAAAGTTTGACCTACCTTGGATGATTAAAGAGTGATAAGGGACATCTCCACAAGAAAAATCAGTTTTGCCTGTCTCATCTGAATCCACGTTCAGTTTTGTGAGCAGTCTGGTTTTAATTTGCTTCCCTCTTCCTCTTTTTGTTAGTGCTGGAAGACAAATGAGCTACCAGGTACCACAAAAGGTCAAAAAGACAGAGCAAGAGAAATTTTAGCATAACTAGGTTTTCTCATCCATTGCAGGATGGGATTTCTGCCCTGGTTGTGCTCTCACACGGGACTGCCACAGCTCCATTTGACAGAGGGGGAAGGGATGCTGGGGAAGGTTTGAGCTGTGGTGCCCCACTCCCATCCAGCTGGGAGTCCTGCCTCCCACAGCAGCCATCAGAGAGCACCACTGGCCCAGGCTGCAGAGTCCTGCTGCCTTAAAAGGCTACCTACAAACAGAGATTAGACAGGAATAAGGGAATTAAGGAAGTATTTATTGGAAAGGCCTTCAGAAGTACATTCCTCAGTGTACTCCTGCCTCAGTGCATCCCAACATGGACAATGACAGCTCACGAGTTCTTCCCTCTTGGGTCTCAGCATCAATTCCCCAAGCAGAACCCAGCCAAGGATGGAATTTGCCCAAGCTTGCCCCCCTGTCCCCAAGATTGTGGTTTGCAGTTGTTGGGCCTAGGAGGGTCTGGGTGTCCTTGGAGAGCTGGAGAGGCTTTGTTGTGTGTGTGTGAGCATGAGAGAACAGCACTGAACGAGCTCCAGGGAACTGCAGAGTTACACTGGGCAGGGCAGGGCTGGGAACAATATAAAAGTTAAAAACCTAAGGCATCAACCTCAGTCTACAGAACAGTGCTCTGCTTTAGAATGAGAAGCACAGGCACCCCCAAAGACAGGGAGAGCTTCTGATTTGCCTGCTGAATTCAGCTGTAAATCACAACACACCTCCACTGAAACTCACAGGGCCCTGCACAACCAGGCTCTCATTCAGAAACGTCTGGAGATTTTATTATTTTGTGAAATATTATGCATTTCATGGCAGGGGCGGATCTGACTAATTCTGACAATGTTGAAGTTCCATTCATTAGCATCTGTATAATATTTTCAATTTCCTTGTTCATTGAAAATTGGGGTTTCCTAAATATTTACTGAGGGTACTTTTATAATACACATCAGCTTCAATTAATTGTCAATCCACCAAAACTCTATTTAATAAGCTCTGGAGTAGAGCTTTCTCTTCCAAATAGGGTTCTGTTTTGGGCAAACTTCAGTGAAGAGCAGGCCAGCTCTTTAGCATCTAGCTTTGTTCTGTTAACTGCCACATGGAAAAAGAGAAGGCCCATCCCCTAAAAAACAAAATACAAATCAAGAATTAAGAGCTTTCAGCTGCATTCAGTTGTCAAACAGGCTCTGGAGTATTAACAGATGGAAACAGTGCATATTTTGGTGTGATAAACACAGGAAGACAAGAGTGATGATGCAGAGTTGAGCATCAGATTCTGAATTAGATCCTGGGTTTATGTGCTTGACAGAGGTGTGCTTTATTACAGCACAACTCTCACCTGCACAGATACAGTTCAGGGTCTGTCAGCATTTTCCAGCCTGTTTTGCAGAGGAGGGGTGAGGGCTGGGCTGGAGCCCAGCTGGAACCATCCTTTGCAGTCACTGCTTTGGCACACAAGGTCTCCTCTGGGAACAGCAGTGTTTGTTCTGCTGATTATTCTTCCAACTGGTTTGACTGTTTTATTTTAAAGCAGAGTTTGGAAGGAAAAGAAAGTTTGGCAGGTCAAGCTTTCCACAATTTCAGATAACTTTTATGACTTGGGATATTCTGGTTTTTAGCAAAAAAAAATGTTGGGTTTTAGTAAGCACAGAACATTGATGAGATGCTAAATACTGAAAACTGAGAATATATCTCTCCAGGTAATTGATTATAACCCTTCCCAGAAAAGACCTTTAGGTTGCAGGCTACAAAGTAAGGACTAATTTGGATTCCTTCAGATCCCAAAAGGGTCAGTGTGCACCATTTTGGTTTGGATCACTGTTGATTCAAAGTCAGACATCTTTGCAAACAGCATGCTCCTTTTCACTGTCTTTCAGGCAGGCTGGAAGCAAGGCAGTAAATAAATATTACACTTCTATCAGCAACACTACTCCTGCAAATTTGCAAAATTAATATGGTAATTGGAAATTGTTGAAAATTGATAAACACATGTGAACGAAAAGGAACTGCTGTGAGGCAATTTAAACAGAGAAACCATGGAACAAAGAAGAAGCAGCAATAGAAAATTTTTTGGCACATAAGCAAGGTTTTTTCTTAAAAAGTATATGCACACACAAAACCAGAAGATATGGGAGAAAGAAAGCTGGAAAATATTTGCAGCAAGGGACATGTAAGATTCAGCCATCCATCTCTTTGGAATCAGAAGATAAGGGATGGGTATTGATTCAGCACTAGCAGGGAACTGGTTTGGATTCCATCAGTTTTGCTTATGCTGAACTTGGAAGAAGTCTTGATGGCAGAGTTTAGCTTGAATTATCAGGAACCTCAGAATAAAAGGTCTGAGCCTGCCACGTCCATGAGTTTGCCTGAGAGCTGCACATTTTTGTACATCCAGGCTAAGGAGCTGCTCTGCAGAGAGTCCTTATTTATGACACCTTGTCCTCACAATCAGAAATTGCAGCCAAAAAGCTGGGATGTCAAAATCTAGGGTATCTAAAGATAATAATAAAAAATTGTTAAAATAACGAATGAAATTTTTTATCACATGAGGTTAAATTAGGCATGAGGATTTAAAGAAAACCCTGCTGACTGCAGTGCTTAGAGATCTCATAAAGAAAAGTCTGTCCTAATTGTGAATTCAGAATATTGGTGAGAAACTGGCACTAAGCTTATGTCACAAATTTGGCATGTACAGACAAAAGAATGAGAGGACATAGCTAAAGGGAAGACTGAACCACCCCTGTCACCTGCAGTTATAAAAGTCAGGCCAGAGTCTGATTTTGGCCAAATACTTCTGGCAAGGTCCTTTGGCCACCTGGGATTGGCTTGGAGCAGTCTGAATCCTCAGCAAATGATGTTGTGCATCACGAAACCCTGGAGGGTTTTTCTCTAGACACAGATGTGGTTTGGGGAGATCCACTTCACCATGATTCTCCTCAGAGGACAGTGGTCTAAGGACCCCAAACTGTAGGCAGATAGATATTCATTTCTTCCTAAAAGTTGGAGGTTTACAAACACTTTGCAGCCCTTCTGGGTAGGTGTCACTTTCCATTTTCTTTGACTGTTATGAGGTCCTACAATATTTACAGCAGCTCTGCAATATCTCAGTAACTCATCCAAGATCCAGCAAGTTTCTCCATCTGTCACACTTTATGTATCCAGAAGGAGTCTCCTAAAGAAAAGACACTCTTGAATTTCTCTGCTCAAACCACCCTGACTTAAATGCCAAACACACCCTTCAGAAACAGCATGAAACCATTTGTTTACACTCATAAGGATATATTTATATCCTTTGGACTCTGATTCCATGTGTGATTGTGCTCATCCTTTAACAACATTTTCAGACTTTTAACTGATTTTTTAAATTCCATTTAGAAGAGAGTTTTGTTCAGAAAAGGCACTCCTCTTCTGAAATAGGAAAACACAACTCACAGAGCCAATTAGGAGCCAATTATGGCTCAACATTCAAACTCTGCATCTTACTCTACACTTTCATGAGAATAAATCTCGGTCCACCTCTTTCTCCTTCCCTTACAGCCATCCCTTACCCGAGGCCATTTGAGAGAGATAATTCAGTGAGGGGTGAGATAACCCTTGCCTGAATAAAGGCACGGTTTGAGCCTGCTGCAGATGCACATGGAGAGCTTTCATGCCACCCCCTCTCTCCTGTGCTGCCACAGCTCCTCCATCAGATGCTGTCACTTTGCTAAGGCACACGAAGCTGGAGCCATCTGCTTGCTTCAATTAATTACAACTTGCTCCTGAGATTTCTGCTGGGACTCTCCTTTTGCAGGTGTGCTCAAGTGAGAGCTGCGAGCATCGGGGGAATTGTCCACGCTGTCCCCTCTTTTAAACGAGAGTAAAAAGAGATGCCCTTCCTAAATAAGAAAAATGCATCATTTCAGCTCCCTCAGAAGTGCCTGGAGATGTCTTTCTCTGCAAATGACTTTACCACTTGCACAAATAAGCCTGGGAAAGGCTGCAGTGTCAAGAACAGTTGAATTTTCAGCTACTTGCTCTTTAATAAATAATGACAGGCTGTACTTGGAGTTCAGCAAAGAAACTCCACTGCCTTTCTCCTGCCAGGACATCTAATGCATAATTACAGGATTGGGCACAAAGTTTCCTGACACAGCAAGGTTAGTGCAGTCATGCACTTGAAAAGACGACCCAGTGAAATTCAGGGTCGACAGCTGATAAGTATTAAACTGCTCAGGTGTTATGCACTTGGGTTTTAAGCTGCTCCATTTTTCTGCTCACTGGAGATGTGCTATGGGGAAACTGGCCACGAACACAGCGACTTTGGGGGCTCATTGTGGAAGAGAAATGTTCATAACACTGATAGGGAGATTTTTCTAAATACCTAAGTTGAACAATAGTAATAGAATGTGCCAATATTGAAGCAAAACTTCTGGCTTACAGCCTAAGAAATACCATGTTATCTCTTATTTGTCCACTTCTCCCAAATATATGTGATTAAGGAAGGTCATGAAGCAAAAATTGCCTTCACCCTTACATGAATGCTCATGTAAGCATATGATGTTACAGTTTCTATCTACCACAAAAATATTGAATCATCTGCCCATTTATTTCCAAATGATTGAAGTAAAATTTCCATTGTCTTCTACCTCATCTGAACTGCCCTGTGATCACATCCTGGAGTATCATTACCTTGTCACCAGCCTTACCACCTGCTCTGAGCTCTGAGCTTTGAGCTTGACATTGCAGCATAAAGAACCAACCAGAATTTTTTGCTGGATTGTTCCCAAATTCTCTAAAACCTCCTTCTCACCAGCTGCAATGTGAGGCTAAACAGTAAAGAGGAGGCTAAATCTAACTGCTTCAGTGTTGCTTAGAGCCAGCCAGCCAACAGCTCCTTAGGGCTCCTAACAGATTCACCCTTCCTTCCCAGGAGAATTCAGTGCACTTTTTTATACTAAGACTAGCATCTGCTGGCTCATCCCAAACACAAAGAGAAATCTAAAAGGCAAATCGAGTTTGCAAAGTGTTTCAGATTTGTGTCTCTCCCTGGTTCCCAGTCCCTGCCACAGAAGGAATGAGGTACAATGCCCTGTGCTCGAGGGGAGCACTGGGGTTGCAAGGTGAAGCCAGAGCAGCTTCATTAGCAGCTCTGCTGCTGGCAGGAAAAGCCCCAGTGTCTCTCTCAGTTTAGCCTGGATGGGATAAGAAACCAGAATGGAAATCAGTGTAACCTGCTCCTTTCACACTGCCTTTGAGAGAGCCACAGCATCCTCCACCAGCAAAACCTGGGAACTCGTGCTCTGAAATGCAGAGTTAGGAAATCTGGAAACTTCTGAGGAGGACTTATTCTTTTCTGCCTTTTGTTCAAAATATGTACAGGCATCTGAAGTCTAGAGGGTCATAAAAGTCACTGAAAAAGTGCCATTTTAAGAGATCAACTGCAAATAAAGGAACATATATCCAGCTGTTAAAATGATGCAGCCCATAAACGCCAAGAAAGAGCGAGGGTTTATAAGAGTTGTACATCTGCTGCTTCTCCCTCTCCTTCTGATCCTTTCTGGATGCCCTTCAGAGGGCTCCTGCTTGTAAAAAAAGGAAGGGGGGAAAGGGGGAAAAGATGTGAATGAAGAGCTTTAAATCAGAAGCTCACAGATTGTGAGCTACTTTTTGATAGAGAACTGTGAGCCTGACAGTTCACTAGCCTGAAACCTGACTTCCCTCTCCCACTCCCAGCAGAAAATGAAGGAGATGGCAGGTTGCAGATTTAGCACATTAAAGTCCCTTAATCTATTCTTGCCAAGCAGCTGATTTTGGGTGAACTTGCTGACAGCTCTGTAAACCTTTCCAGACTAATCTCTGCCAGTGACTGACATTCACAAGGGTTAGATGGTCAGATTACAACCTTGGGCTGGAACTCCTTTACAGATCCTCAAATTCAGTAATCTACTGCGAACAGTTTAATTAGAGAATCATCTCCAGTCAGTTTAACAAGAATGTTCTTCACACTAAGTTCCAGAATTCACTTTTCTTCAATAAATCAGGGAATTTATTCTCCCTGTCACACATCATCTTCTGGTTATTTGCTTGGCTTAAATATTTCAGCAAGTGCTTTAAGAATGCTTGCTGTTAAAAAATTTAGGTGGTGAATAAATATGCCAGTTTCTTATTTCTTAAGCCCCACAGATGCCAGGGACCAGATATTAAAGGCAACACTTCTGCTGAGTTCTCACCACCAGAATTATATGTTCACATTGTTGGCAGAGGGCTTAGCACTGGATTGAATCAGTTCAGTGCTCTTAGCACATCATCCCTTTAAACATCTGTAAATGAATAAAGCATATTTGATGAAAATCTGTCATGCACTAGTCATCTGCATTAGCAGGTTTTAGAATTTTAATGAGAATTATGTTAGGCTTTAATAATAATAAAGAGCCCAACCTTGCCCACATGGAGCATAGGGGGAGGTTTTTTGCACACAGATTAAGGAGTTTTATATGTATGAACTAGACAGCAGAGCTTACATCAGGGAGGGTGATGAAAAAATATCCATGGTCTAGAAATTATTCACAGGATACAAAGAACATATGGATCAAAGAAGGAGAATTAATAAAAAGTATGTACAAGGAAATGAATGCACACTTGATTTATTCAGATTCACATTGAAAAGAGAAGAAGTAGTAATCTTTTTTCAGGGACACCAGCCCACACCTCCTGAAAGTCCCATATACCTAAAGCTGGGTATACCTGGACATATGATTAGTGCTGAGTTCAGCCAAAATAGAAATGTAAGAATGACTTTTTGGGAAAAGGGAACTCTGTGGTGGCCAAGGAATTATCCTCGCCTTAGACCTGCACCTGTTGATTCTCTCCCCATGCTCTTTGGATTTATTTCCTGATAATTGCAGGTCCCAGAAAAACACCCCTCATTAATAGCAACAGATTAATGAGTCAGATTCTGGGGAAAAAATTAAACCAAACCCCCAGGAGATTTCATCAAGAGCATAAGGTGAATATGAGTGACTTGTCCCCTCTTTACCCAATCACAAATATGCCATGGGCTCAAGCACTGGGTCAAAAGAGAACCACCACCATCTCTGAAGTCAGTCAAACAGTGGGATGCTTTTCATGTTCTCCTTTCCCCTGGGATCAGTCAGAAAGACAAAGAGCAGCCCCCTGTCAGCAGAAAACAATCCTTTGATGGAGCTGCACAGGCTGCAAGAGCTTTGCCCAGCACATGCCTTGCAGAGTCCATGTCAGCCACCCTCTGAATTCACTGTTCCACGTGTGGAAAACAGCATTGAAAGGTTTGCTTCACTACAGAGCAGACAATGAACAGTAATTTGAGAACCTGTCTGGCTAAACAAGACTTGCTAGAAATGAAAAATGACATTCCTGATACGAGGTAATTACTGTAGTTCCAGCCATCCAGTCAGGAGCAAGGTGTAAGGGAACGCTTCCTGCATTTCATTTCCTACAAAATCACAGGTATTAATTAACTTGACTTTTCAAAAAGGTGCTGCCGTTGACATTTGAACACAGGCAGATTTTACAGAGGTTTGTAACCATCTGTTTCTTGAAAATGTGCTCTGATTTCTGAGACCTGACTGAATGGCCATGCAGTGCAGCATTTAACTGCTGAGAAATAGCACCATTTTTTTTCTTCCTTCATCCCAGATATTTAGCATCTGTATTAACAGAACAAACCCTGGTTCAGATAAGTCTGCTGCCTTTTCATCAGCAGTAACAATTTCTGTGGACATTAGCCAGGGGAAGTAAATAAAGAGCAGATTAATAGCTCGTGACCATGCTGGTTTTCTGATTAGGAAGCAGAGGAGGTGAGTTAAATGATCAGATTTAGGTGAATCTTTGTTTGAATAATGAAACACCAGGAAAATTGTGATGAAATGCAAGATTGGCAAAACATGGATATTTTTTTCCTCCTCAAATCCTAACATTTTCCAAAACAAAAGCCTCTCCTAGAATGACAGTGAGGCTGGTAAATCTGCCTGAGGGTTCTGCTCTTCCCAGAATCTGGAAGGCAGCATCTTTCTAAGAGCCTTGAGTTCTGTAAAATGAAAAAATAAAGTCTGCTATTTCAGCTCATGTCCCATCCCAATCCAAGTTTTCATTTAATTATCATTACACAAAAGTATCTTGGTCCTTCCCAGAGGTTCAGGGCAGTAACTTTGCCACATCCCCATGGGCAGCACATGCCACCCACCCCTGAGTGTGAGCACATCTCCCCCACATCAGCTGCTGCACCTCTGCTTAAAATTTTCTGTCTTCTCTAAGTGCTAAAATGCCTTCATCCATCCTGCCCTGAGCATCCCTGGATGAGATGGTAAATTTAAAATCTGTGCTGTGGTAGCCTTAATCCATCACTGGCACGAGGCCTCCAGGTGTGCACTGTGAGCTGATCCTGTGCCACAGCTGCTGACAGATGTCAGAGTCAGCAGCCAGGTACCCACGCCCTGAAAGTCCTCTCTGCACTGAATATTCCCCTGTCTCTCATTAGTGCTCCTCACAATTCTCATTTATGATCTTTCCACCATACTTACAAGTGCCTGGCTGTTAATAAGCACTGTCACTCCAGTTATTATGTTTCAGATAAATACATGGTGGTAATTAACAGAGAGTAACAATTTGATTTTAAAGATATTGACTATGCCCCAGTATGAAAAATGACTTGACTGTCACTGCAAGCTCAGCTTGTCCTCCATTAGATTAAACGTGCAGTTCGTATGGGGAATCATACAGAAGTCCCTCATCAGTAAAATTATATTCATTAGCCTGCAGTTTAGAAATGAGGCTGGTAAACCAACTTTATCTGCTCTCTGTGGGGTGAAGAGACTTTTGATAACAGCTTTTTAATTAGATGAGGCTCCTTAGCATGCCGATGAGTGGAACTGCATGAATTACCTATATTTTGTAGATGTAGATCTTTTGATTTGGAATACAACAACAAAAAATAGATTTTAATATCAAAAGTGCTGGGGACAAGACTTCTTGTGAGTAATAGCATCTGTATAAATTATAGCAGGAGCAGCTGCAGCAGAGATGAATGCCTGCAAATCGAGCCTACTAGAAGAAGACTCTTCACATCAAAACCCAGAAAAAATCCAGTGCCAAGTGAATATTAAAACTTCCAGCCAGTTCCCACTCGGATAAGAGCTGCCTCACACTCACTTTTGCTTGTGGGACCTTGATTATAAAACATTTATCACATTTTCATCCCTTGTTAAATGATTTCTTCCAGGGGAGTTCTTTATTGGCAAGCATATCTAGTGATTCCATATGCCAAGCAGGCAGGAAAAACTGCAGGAGAATGGAAAGGCTGAATATTTCATTCAGCCCCCAGTTGCATGGGTTTATGCTTCTGGGGCACTCAGCAGAAGATACAAGGTCTAACTAAAGCTATTTCCAAGAAAATGGCTGCTAAGTTTCCCCCTTTGAACCAGCAAGTCACAGAACTTCTCAGGTGGGAAGGAGCCCAGAGCAAAGCTCAGTGGTTCCCACAGGAGCACTGGAACTGGGCTCCTGAGACAACTCAGTTCCTCATATCAAGGTTTATTCACACTCATGGCTTGAGGATTTCTCAGATGCTCCACATTCTCTCTTTGCTGCTTTCTGTGTAGAGACAGGAATAAAAAACAAAACATGGGCCAACAAGATGCCTGCAAAGTCACCCACGGGAGTAGGAAAGGATCTTTGCCTCCAAGTTTTGACAGAAGATTGCTTTCCCTGCTGGCTTTGAGCCTCCTGTTTGCCCAGGATGCTGGATAGGAAAACACCTGAGCTGCATTTGAGCTATACCCAGTCCCATGGGAGAACATGGTAAGTGGGATAGCTCGGGTCTGATCCTCATCTTGCTGTCCCAGAGTTACACCCTGGAGACCTGCTGCAGGAAAAAAACAAGTGTGCAAAATTCTCTTTGTGTCCTCTCAGCAGGCACCCAGGACCAGGATCTCCCTCCTGGCCTTGCAGCCCCTCCTCCTGCTGAGGTTCAGATCCATTAACACTCTTCCTCCAAAGGACTCCTCCTCTCTCAGAGCACAGCTTTGTTCCCTCCTGAGGCAGGGAAAGCCTCCTGCCACACGGCTCCTCACTGAGGCTCTTCCTGTTATCATCAAGTCCTTTTGAAAATCCTGTAATACTCCCCTGTCTGCTCAACACCGAATTTTGTGGGGAAAGGTCTTGCCTGGGTTTGAAATAATTGCGGGGAGAGAGAGGAGGCGAGCAGAGGAGCACACACACCTTGCTGAACAAAGACAGGTATTTTACATACCACACAGCACCACTGTAATTTAAATGATGTCAAATGTAGCTCTTAGGAACTCTCTGCTCCAAGAAATAAACTTGCAGGCAGTTTTAATACCATTCAGTTGTCAAACAAAGTAGTAATTTACATAATAGTGTACTACTGTGTCTGAAAGTCCCAACTCTTCCGTGAGGCTCCTTGGCATAACACTTCTGCCTGCAGGAATATTTACATTATTTTATTCAGCACAATGCAGCTCTGTGGGTCCCAGTGGACTGAGCTGTACCAAATGTATTTTCCTTGAAAATGTGGAAGCCTTTTGTGCTTTTTTGACAGAAGAAACTCGATCACCTGGTGCCAGGAAGGTTTGCAGAAGCTCACTCTGGGCTCCAGCACACACCCAAGCTCCTGCCTGCCAGCTCGGTTATGGAAATGGCTCTCACACAATCTCCAGCTCCTCAGCAAAGGAGAGGTAATGAGCACAGATGGGAATAATTAAATCCCAAATTTGATTCCTATTTCGCACACTAATTCTACTTTGTAATCCACATCCCCCCGTGCCTCCAAGGGCACCGTGGCTGAAGAGGTTTTTGTCCAAGCAGTCAGTAGGGAGGTGAGAGCACTGACCACATCTGGTCCCAGCTGGGAGCCACTCCCCAAACAGCTGGAGTTCTTTACAGCATCAGCTTAACATCTGCATTCTAAACACCCATAAGCTCTTCTCAGGCTTTTTTTCTCCAGCAGCATATCGTGAAGAAAAATAATGAAAAAAGAAAAGGAGTTCCTGGAAGAGAGATGAATTCCCCCTGGTTTTGGGGAGCAGAGTTTGCACCCACGCTGTTGCTGCTGGTTCAAGGGCAATGGGAGCCCAGGAGCCTGGTGCACACACTGTGGGAGAACCTCTACTGCACCAAACTAGGATGACTAACAGATGATGTAAAACCTGAGGAACTCAGGGTCAGGAGGAGATTGTAGGACCTGCAGTGACTTTTTGAAGGACACACACTGTGTTTGCACAGATCTCAAAAGTCTTGTCACTCCAGCCGATTTTAAGACTCCAAATAATTATATTTGTTAATCAAAATGACATGACTTCATTTCGAGTGAAATTTTGCACCATGACATTTTGTAGCCTAACCCAATTTTTCCACACAAAAGCAACTAAGTTCCTAAGAGCAAAGCCTATCTGGGAGATGCCCACCTTGGTGTTTGGAGTTATACAAAAGAATCTTTTATTTTGGCAGGTGTATGACCTCCAAACTGCTCTGGACAGTGAAATTTCTAGGAACCTCAACTAACCTGAGTTTCAAGGGCAGGCTGCTGCATTTTCCACTTCTGCAGCATATTATGTCAGGAAAAATACAGTGATCCTAATCACAGTTTGCTTCACATAGAGCAGGACAAGGGGGATATAAACCAAAATGCTTTTCCATGCAGAATGGATTTTGAAAATATATATATATATTGAATAGTGTAACTATGACAATAACACCAGTGACTGATCTTAAGGTCAAAAAAATAAAATATCCTTCTCACAGGTGCAGAACACCACCCTCATACAAAAAAAACATCTTTACAAAATACACTCAAGTTCATTGTGTTGCAGCCAACTTTTCGTTCTCTTGGCTGCACGTTCAGGATTGTGGGAGCATCCTGCCAGTCACAGAGCTTCCCTTTCCACTTGAGCATTCCATTAGGACAACTCCCTCCCCATCCCTCTCCAAAGCTACATTTCATCTTGTGAAAAATCATCTAGAACACTTCTCCAGTGGTGTGTGCACATGGTTAGCCAAGAACAGCTCCACTGCAGAATTACAGCTCAGCTATCTCAGTGTTTACTTTGATGAAAATCTAATCCTTGTTCTTGCCTCAGCAGGGCTGTCTTGGCTCAGCCCCTCTGCTCTGATAACCTTGCTCAGCACACAAGTAGCTGCAGCTCACAACTTTCCAGTGTGTGTGTGTGTTGTTCTGTTAGGTATATGCTGAGCATTTTAAAAAGTGCTGCAGTCATTAATGAACAGAATTTCAATTTGCTATCATCTAGCCATGTAAATTTGAGGGCTTTTTAATTCTCTGCTGTTAAAACCCTTACTCCTGATGTTCTATATTGGCTTCCAGGTATTACTACTACTGGTCTTGCATGTAGAATATAATTTTGCTGTATTACATCTTGCTCAAGTCAGTCTTCAGTTAAAGAAGCTGAAGCCAAAGTCCTCAGCCTGAAGTTAAATGAAGCTGTATTTTAATTTTCTTCACTGCATAGGCACATAACCAACTTCAGGGAAAAGACATCTTAAAATGCCCAAAGGTTTTCAAAACCAGGACGAATAAAGCCAAGAAGACAAAAGACACTTGTTACAGGACTCAAACAACCCTTAACACTAGGAATACTAAACCATTTCAGCCCTTATCCCTTCAATTAATCCATTACTGTCAGAACAGTGCTCTAAATTGTACAAATATTTATTTCTCTTTTTGATAATTCTAGCAGAGTTCATTGCATTTAGCACTGAGGAGACACAGCCTGTGAGATCCCTTGAAAGTGAATTGAACTTCTGTGTCCAGGTGCTAAATCTCTCCTGTATCCCAGCATGGATTACCCATGCAAATAGGCACAAAGAATCCACATCTTAGTAAATCATCTCACTTTGGGTGACATTCTCTCTTTGCCAGGGGGGCAGGAGTATTTATTTTAGTATGACACAACTTCTTTCCTTTTCATCCTTTCTGCTCTACTTTCTCAGAAAGGTGGGAGGTCACAATGGCAGTCAGACTCCAGTTTCCTGGAGAAGCTTATGCATATGAAAAACAAGGATTTAGAGCTTTAGTACATCAGAATGCCATTATCAGAATACCCTGTAGGAAAAAACCCTCTAACTTTATTTCAAGTCTTTTAGCACTTTCTTACATATCTTACATTCTTACAGTAATGTTCTTTTTTTTTCTCTTACTGTTTATGGAGATGGCAAAGGTGAAACTGATGCAATTATCAAATAAAAATTGTGGTTTAGATATTTTGCAAGGTCACCTAAACCTTGGAATAGCTGCTGCTTTGGTAGAGACAGAAACAGATGAATCAACACACAGTCATTTTTCAGAGTGTTCAGCTATGAATTGGTGATTAACCTTTGGAACATATCATGAGGGAAAGTGCCTGATTCTCCCTCTCATTGCCTTCAAATCAAAGCTGCTCATCTTCTATAGCCCAGACACATAGTACTGTGTTCAGCACAGGACTATCTGTCTGAAATTCTTCATCCCATTCTTTGTAGCAGCAGAGACCACATAAGAATATAATCTGTTCCAGCTGAAACTCTGCCAACCAGGGAATATAATTTCCAGTGCCCACAAGTCACTATTTTAGTGTCCAGCTCACAACCTCATTTCATCTCTCTTTAATGCTGCGTGGAGAATTGCAGTGTGTGGGCATTGCCACATTCTAAGCTCCTAGAAACTTGTCCTGAACTCCTGAAATTTCCTCGTGCTTCTTGTCAAATCAGATAGAGATCACCTTCTCCTGGGTGGGAATCACTGCAAAGGGTAATCAAAGAGAAGCAGCACTGAGCAGGCAGAGAGCAGAATAGTGGGAGCACTATTCAATCTGGCATTGGCAGAAAGCACTGCCCATGGCCTGTAAGAGGAGAGAGCACTATTCATGAGTGATAAATGGATCATATTCCTTATTGGCAGTTTTTAATTTTTGGACTACTTGGTCTTCATGGAAATACAGCAGAGACTTCAGATTTGTAATGAAATATGAGGACTTGCCCTTTATACAGTGAATTTCATAAGAGGGAAAAGTGAATTTTGTAAGAGGGAAAAGTAAATTTGATGTCAAAATTATTCTCCAGAGTTGATGAAAATTTTCACCACCAGTCTCAATTAAGATTTTTCACTCTTTCTGAAACAAGGATTAAACCTGCAGAATTCTTTATTAGAGTGCTAACCATAGTGTATGTGGTCACATGAGCCTGTCCAGAGGTGCACTGGCATGCTGCTCTAGGCTGTGCTATTGCTTATTTTGAGGAAAAAAAAGGTACAGCAAATACCCCTGGCATACCTTCTATAAGAAACTCAGTCTGCTGGGACAGAAGTCAGTGAAGGATTTGCTTTGTACTTGACCTCAAAGAAGGACATTTGACTTTTGAGTAACCATACCAGAAAACCAGGTAAAGAGAAGAACTTTAATGAGAACCAGATTCTGTGTCTGAACTGAATTTTCATGAGTTCATGAATTATAGAAACCCCAGGGGCAGAGGTGGTATCAAACTTATAATTCAATTTCAGCTGCTATTTCAAAGTCCTATTCCAGCACATGGAGATCCAGGGGGAATCTGAACAACTTTTGTGAGGAGTTCTTTTTGTTACTTTTGAATACCAAATAATTCACTGATTTTCTTCACACCTCAGATAAGAAACCTCTAGGTCTGATTCTTCCTCAGCTGTCACAGCAGGTAGCCTCATATCCAAACACCCTTAATCTGGGTAGATGTCACGTTTCACCAGTGTACACAAGGTTAAAGAATTTTCAGGGCAGCTGAAAAACAGCTTGTCTTTGAAATCATGCTTAGCCTTGCCTGAAACTTCTCCCAGCTTTGCTGCATGCTTTAAAAAATGCAGTCAACCTACAAAATATTAAACAAAGGCAGGCACTAAATAGCCAGTTCATGCCTTTGGTGGAAGGTTTTAAAAATACACTGCACACCCATTATTTTAAGGATGCTGTTGGTAACGACAGCAAAGGCTTTTTCTGCCTGTAAAACTTGTGCAATGTAATTTTGCTTCATTTAACAAGGGAGTGTGTGCATGAGGAAACGAAATGCAAAGTTTTGAGCTTATTTATCTTTCCTCTTGCTCGGTGAGCTGATACTGGAAGTGGCTGTTTGCAGGGAGCCCTTTTACTCAAAAGCCAGGCAGGTACTGGAAGGAAGCAGGGCCCTGTCTGAGAGCAGCACTTTGCTGCTGCTCTGCCTCAGGTGCTGCTGGCTGAGGGGCAAAGGCAGCAGCGTGGAGCAGATGGCCCCACATGCTCCAAGACACCCATGGCACACACAGTGCCCTGCATCTGCAAACACCACTGCCAACCTCAGGCCTCTCAAGCTCAGCTCTGTCCCCCAGGTTATTTGTTTCTCAGATCAAAGTTAATAATAATGTAGGGGAGGATTTGGCTGTGTGGTGAAGAGGTTTAACAAAGCTAAGAGTGTGCCTGCAAGCTTTGCTGGGGCTCTCCAGCTCAGAGGTGAAAGTTCTGCTGCTCTGCTAATGGTTATGGGCAATTCGTCATCAGGAATTAACCAGCTGGCATGAATAAAATCTCTGCAATCTACCAATTTCTAGACATATAATCTGGGCTATGGACACAAGTACTACCTCCTGGACCAGGTGCTAGGAGCAGAAGATGTTGCAGTTTACTTTGGTTTTGTTTTGCTGAGAAACTGGCATTCTTGTTGTTTGGATCAACCCTAATGAAACATCTGCTAGGTTTTAATTAAAATAAAATTGAAGGCAGTTTCCTGAACAGGTGGGAGCAGAAGATGATATAGCATAGAGCTGAAATCCCTCCATGTGTTCAGAGACTTTGCAGAGTCCCAGCTATCGCATCCATAAACCAGCGATGGAGTGTGTCAAGAACATTTTGATTGTGCACATGAGTCTGGTTAAAAAGGCATCTACTTAGTCAGGGAACAGCAGAAAGATAATATTCAAGCAGCCCCACATTACACCCAGGTAATGACTGGTGTAATGGTTTCTTGCTTCTGATGTACTACACGGTGGTATTTTCCAGTTGTGAGAATTTGGACTACTCAAATCATTCACAATAAAACCTCAGACATCAAAACAGCAGCCAGACATCAAAATACATGAAGCACAAAATGACTATGATATTAAAAATATCCCAAACCCACCAAAACCCTGATTACTGCTCCTATCCTGTCCCCATTCTTTGCTGCAAAGAGCTGCCCCCCAAGAGCTGCCAAACAGAGAGGGGCAGGATTAGCTGCTTTGGTTCATATTTTATTTAGGCATAGCAGAGAGGTGGTGCTCTTCAATAGTCTGCTGCCCCCTGAACTTGGCACGAGGGTAGGAGCTGCCATCTGCATGTGGAAGGAAAGGGAAGCAGATGAAGAGTCAGAGTCATGCTCCACACAGTCCTGGTCTGGCATTAGAGAGAAAGGAGGCGATTCTGAAATGTGCCTGCTAAGTGCCCAGTGGAAGAGACAGTCCTGCTGCTATCATTTATGGACAATTTAAGTTTTCAATGACATAAGTGAGCTTAGTGAGGTAGAAAATCCAGCCCTTTGCCAAGGAATGCTTAATACTGATTGCTTTAAATTAGGTCTGTCCTTTAAGCATTGGCTTTTATGCATTTACTGTCAGTGAGCCTGTAAGTGTTCATCCATTATTACTTTGGTGAGTACTTTCTTCTAAAACTGTAGTTCCAGAACTAACTAAATAACTAACTAGATATCACACATGAAGTCTGAATACCTTTCTTATTTCCCTCCAAAGAAACATGTCAAGAACTTTTCCTGTTGCAAACAAACTACTGCAGAGATCCTTAGTGTGCTCCATGTTCATCAGTAGATAGAAGCTATTTAGTGCATTGTATTTAGCTCTAATAAACTTATCAGTCTATCAGGTTGAAACAATTCAATATTATCAAAAAACTCTTGCAAGAGTTGTTTTCTATACACAAACATCCACTAGTTTTCAAGATCTAACACATAAAGCATTTCTGATTTTTGCTTCCAAGATACTAAGTCTTCTAAGGACTAATGGTTTGTAAAATTTCAGTTCAATACCAAAGACTAGGGGAAAGCACATAGCATGCTGCATTTAAAGGAGCTCTTCTTTTCAAACAACTGCCAGGATTGCAATTGTGTACAATAGAAGGTAACATATGGAGCTGGAAGTTTGACCTGCAAGCCTCCTGCTAGTTCTGCTTGCTCTGTGCTTTGTACAGTGGTTGATTACTTGTTATCTCCCACAAAACAAGGTCTTGTCTGACATGCTCAACTCTGTAATTTGTACAGTTTGTAGTTTAATGTAGAAAATGAAACAGCAGCGATATAAAAACACATAAAACTTGAGTAAAGTTTTGCTTTCCAAGGGGTGGGATCCAGGGCACTGCTCCCAGGCAATGGGTCCTGATGCCTAATGAGGCACAAGCCTGACAGAAGTTGGTAATTGAAACCATTTCAGAGCTGTAAAAATGGTCTGGAGACAGCAGAGCATTAATGAGGAAGGATGACCTTGGTATGAACCAGGTCCTTACCTAACCCAGACATGTCCTGTCTTATCCAAGGGTAAGGAAGTCACCAGCCCTGATTAAGTATAACAGATAATGGAGCATGTTTGAAAACGTCTGTCTGTGGTGTTTCAGTCCCTGAGATAATCCAGAAACAAAGCACTTGGAAGCTGGGTTGGTTCTGACCTCCCACATTGAGGGTTGTTTCCATAACTTTTCTTGCAAAAACTTCACCTCCCAGATGGAGTTTTGGGTTGAGTTCAGGATTTTTACATACATTTCTTCAACAAAGCAGGCTGCTCCAACAAAGTCCTTGCATAGTTTAAAGCCATGTTTTCTTTCACTCTCTTTGCCATCTACATTTGTACATCACATCTTCCCTGGCAGCTAGGGTGGCTGATTTTCTACTGGATCAGATGCACAAAGCAATGCTTGATATGGAAAATCTGTTTAACAACTTTGTTTGTTTGTTAAATCAGTTTTTGTGCTGTTCTAAAATGTGAGTGATACACATTTTTACACACCACAGTTTATTTTTGAGTGTGAATCCCATTCCACATTAAACAAGAGAAGTGTCTCAAGGAACCTTACAAGTAATGATGAAGTATGAAGTTGCTGTGATAGGAATAGATTTCCTAGATAAGTATTTTTAAAGACCTGAGCCTGTGTCCCTCAATGCCCTGACCCATCTGCCTTTGCTACACTTGTGTGCTTTGTACAAGCACTGTGTTAAACCTTTGCTACAACACAGACAAAAAGGCAGGAAGATATTTCTTTCCCTTTGTGGTCATTTGCTATTTGTTTGTGGAGTGAAAAGGTCAAGAACACAAAGAATCAGGTAAAATAATAGGCATGGGGGCAAGAGAGGAAAGGCTGGGAAGTCCAGCAAATAATTAGACTTTTTGTAATGTGATAGCTGACTCAGAGTTTTTTTGTAGAGGTGAAAGCAAACACAGATTATATTGCACAGAAACAGACATGGATCTGGTTCATATTAAACAAGAAGTTGGCCTATGTATACAACAATGAGCAGAAATAGGAGCAAAGGCAGAAAAAAGGGGAATATTGGGCCTGAATTCACTTTTATGGCAGTTACATGATCCAAGTTCTTCAGGTAACACCTATAGAGTAGAATGAAGACCTGAGAGTCTGCAAAGCAGCCTGAATTTTGGATTTTATTATGTACCATTAAAGTGTATAAGCCATTTAATCACAAAGGCACCCACTGTTCTGGTCTGGGAAAAAAAATGTAATTGCTGCCTCTCATTACACAAGCATGCAAGCTAATCCTGTGTGGGGTTTCAATCAGCAACCACAGATGCTTCAAAGAAAGCCAGAGAAACTCCACAGCAGACAATTATACAATACTCCAGTGGAGATAAAAGTACTTTCTAACACAGTTAATGCCTTTTTTGCTCAGAAGCCTGATAATCTGTATTGCACCAAACCAGTTTTCTGTGTAACTGAAGAAGGATTTGGCATTTCCATGTGAAAACATAAGGCAAGTTGTGTCATCAATGCTGCAGATATGAGGGTTTGCACAGGTTGCATCTCTCCAAGCTCTACAGGAGATTACAGGGATAGCAAATCCAACTGGCAGCATTCTCTGTGTAAGAAGAGACTTATCTGGAAGACCACCGAGCACAGTTTTCTTGTTTGAGGTTTACAGATAAAACCACACTTGCATCACAACTTTAAATATTTATGTTATTTGTAAGACAGGCAAGCAGATGCCTCTGGCTTCCTTGCTATGTGAACTCTGGCAAGGCAGTAGCTTCTCAAGTACCTTCTAAAACAGATGAATTCCTTTGCTTGGACACTCATGGCAAGCAGCAGGGAACACTGAATTTAACACAACTTTTAGCATCAACAAGATGTGCTTCTGAATGCACACTGCTTCCATTCTGTAATTTGCTCTCCCAAGAACTTTAGGTTAAAGGTCTTGCCAGGTTAAAAAAGAAAAAAAAACCTTTTGGCTCCCTGGTGCTGTGGGGGAAAACAAACCCCCAATTTGGGACTCTACTTGAATACAAAGTGTTTCTCTATGACTAGGTTCTGGGATTTGTGGAAAGAAAAAAAGCTGGGAATGTTTATCAAGTCATGGATTAAGTTTACTTGGTAAGACTGAAGTGATTTAAGATACTCTGTCAGTGAAGATTTGATTCTCTTTTCTGACCAGCTTTAATAAGGACAGTAAAATAAATCCCCAGTGGGCCTTGCCACTGACCTATCAGGCAAGTTTAATAGGCTTTCCTCTTAAATATTATATTACACAGGGCCTTGAGACATCTTTTCCTATTTATAACATGTCCCAGTCTGAGCTAAACATTTTATGCTTTGCCCATGTTCCTCTTCCAGTCCCATTCTATTCTTCCCAGAGATACAAACTTAGATTCTGAAACTCAGGAGCACAGGTAGCTCCTGCCTTCCCCAGTGACCTCAGCATGATCTTTACTTACATCACTGTTTCCCAGACAAGTAAAAACAAACAAAAAAAAAATACCCAAATCTCTTCGACACTTGCAATTCTCAAGCCTAGCACTTTATTTTACTAAACCAGAACAGATTGGCCTACTTTTTTTACATCCTAGTAATTGTCCATTAATAAATCCTACTCCTGCTCAGCCTTATCCTGCAGTTAGCCAGCACCAGCAAGATCAAATCCAAAATTGTTCCCGGGAGGGCAATAAGAAGGAAGAGAGCTTTTGCCCTTGGCAGGTGTCAGCAGTAATGGTGAGTGGTGGCTGCTGACCTACATCCATCTCAGAAACACAGGAGCTAAGGAAAGCCTTGAATGCCAGGCTTTGATCAGCCTCTCTGCCCCAGTCTGGTCACAGGTATTGGAATACCACAGGTTTGGAATTAGAGGAGGTTTTTAATGCCCATAGGTGGGGGAGCCAGGGAAATGGTGCTGTGTGAGTAAACAAGGCAACAGCTCCTGGGCTAGCCAGGCATGAACCATTCATGGCTGTGGAGAGGAGCAATGGTGAGGGGAGAGGACACACCAGAACAGAAATCTCCTTCACACCGAGCCATGGCTGGAATTGTTCACAAGCCCTCTCGTGGTGCTGCCTGCCAGCTGCACTCCAGAGGTGTCAAGTCACTGTAAGGAGGCAGAACACAAGCTCTGCCTGCAAAACAAGCTCAGGGAAGACTACACTTGGTTTGACCTAAACCAGAGACTCTGTGCCCTTCTCATCAGTGGTGTGAGGAGAGTAAAAGTCACACAAGTAGCACATCCTTGCCCCATCCTAACACTGAGCACCCTGCTCTGCAAGGGATGAGCGAGTCCATTTAAAAAATGATTGTCCAGCAGCCATTTAAAAGTTTGCATTACTTACAAATCTCTTCTCCTTCCATGTCCTCCCCTGAGTAAACAATTTCTTTCTCTTCATTTGGTTTCACCAGCTTCCAAAACAAAACCTTTAAAAGGGCACCTTGACCTCCACATTTGTGCTGGCTTTTTCAAATCTATTTAGACAATCTGATTCCAGGTTCTGTGAGGACAAATCAATTTTAGGCAACAGACAACTTAATTTTAGACTGAATTTATGAAGAAGACCCAGAATAACCCTAATTTAAAAGAAACCATTTTTCCCTGAGATAGTAGAGCTTGCACGAAAATGGTTAAATACCACACATTCACAAAGGCAAAGTCTCCATGCCATTCTCAGTATGCCACTAGAATTTCCATCTAAATTGCTGAGAGTCCAGAAGAAAAGTTACAAATCAAGGTCCAGCTGGGAAAGTTTAGCTCTTTTATTTCCAAGCTGAAAGATGGTAATAAAGAGATAACATTTGCTTCAGGGAAAAAGCTTTGGAACGAGTGTCGCCCATTTGATCAACGTGCTGTCTACTTTGTCTGCCTCTCCTCCTTTAAAAGGATAATAAAAAATTATTTCTTTAGAGACTGCACACCATGATAAGTGCAACAGAGCTGCAGACCTCTAGTGAATGTGCTTATCAGCCACTTACAAAGGGCATGGAAATGAACAACTCCTGACTTCATCAGCAGATTGGGAAAAATCCAAGCACTGAACGTGCCAGGTATTGCCACCAGTGGAGCTGAGTGTCTGTCTGAAGGCTCCCAGGGCTAGCACAGCACCAGCTATTCCAGCTGGAGCCATGCAGTGTAGCAGCATTTGGAATTAGCTTCTAAATTTAGTTCCCTCCACCTCCAAACAGATTTTGCAGCTCCTGCGTGCTCAGGTGAATGCACCCAGCAAGAGCAGCTGGTTCCTGGCACGAGGTTTGCCCTTCTTGGGTTAGGATCTCTGTCTCCAGCTCGCTGCTGCTTTCTGTTCACAATGGCATTTTCCAGGCATTTTCTATTATTTCGCCCCAGAGCATCTACAATCATTGTCTCACATTTATATCCAGAGAGGAGACAAAGAACCCATGAAAAATTAAAGTGTCTGATGCTCCCAAAGATGGTCTTAAATTATGAAGCTTTCCCAGAGCAAGCACCATATTTGCTGTGGCACTGGAGCTCACAGGACTCTTCCCCTAGAAAATATCACACAACATCCATTTAAACTAAAGGTCATGCTTAGCTAAATAAGAAAAATGAGCAAGGATGATCAGTGGGAGAATGGGAAAATGAAGGTACAGAGACCAGTGCTCTGGCCACCACTCAAAGGACTCCTGTGCTGTATTTACATGCTTCTTTTCTCACTAGTGAATGTCACCATTCCTAAGCAGAGAAGCTTAGCAGCAAGTTCCAGGCATCCATTTCCATTTCACAGTTGAAGGAGAGAAGGAGAGAGCAGAAAAAAAAAAAAGATAATGAAAGTAGGAAGTGATTGTTTCTCAAAAATCAAGGTACAAGAGGGCAATCAAACCCCACACACACAGACATGCTGCTGTCAGCCCCACAGCTGCTCCTTTTGGTACCTCATGCTCTCAGTCATTCTCTTTATGTATTCCCTAAAAGACATAACTCTGATTCACATTTGTGTTTATTTTTCAAGCTCTATTTGCCTTAAATGAGTTCTAGCAAGCTGATTTTGGGATCAAGCAATAACTAGGCTAGGACTCATGAAACAGGTTTATGATTTATTAACCACTGATGGTGCCCCCTCAGCTTCACTGCTAACGTGTCCCTGGTCCTAGAATTTGGCATTTATCCTGTGGTGTCAATCAGGACACTCCCCAAGGGCTCTGTGAAGAAGAGTGATGTTTTGCATTTCAGAGTGTTAAAGGAGAATGAGTAGAAATGATGGACACAGTCTCTCTTTGCCATCCATCAGCAGGGTGTGGTAGGAATCCTCCCTGGGCATTTCACCCCATGCAAGTGCTCGCGGTGCTGTGGTCTTCCCTGGACCCCCCAAAAACCAGAAAACCAGCAACCAGAAGCTCCAGCCACTCACCTCAGCTGCAAAACCAAACCTCCCTCCACTTAATTTCAGTCCTAGCCAGTAAACTTGGCTCCTTTTTCAGTGCTAAAATGTGACTTTAAGGGCTTAACCTGACATTGCCTGCATTTTAAAGGGTGTCCCTGCCGCTCTTTGGATGAAATAAAACCGTCAGTCCTTCAGCTGACGGTAAATTGAAATGGGTTAGGCTGTGCAGGGCTCTGCTGAGGCAGAGTCAGCTGTGCTTTAACCACTGCAGGGAGCAGGGCAAGGCGGGGAGAGGATGTTTTATGGGGCAGCGCTAATGGATCGACACCGACCTTGCTGAGCCCAGTACTTCCACAGCTGCTTCTGGGATTGCTGTAACCCTGGGATAGCTGCTGCTGCTCCCAGCACTAGCTCACACACTGGCTCAGAACTCATTTCCCTAAAATAGAAAACTGTCCACCAAGCCATCACGTTCTTCTTTGGGAAGGACACAGAGCTTTGGATATTTTATTTTTTTTAAGTGTCAGAAGAGTGTAGTGCATCAATGGACAAGAATCCCTGCCTGCAAAGGCTCTGTAAGGAAACAATGGTGTTTTACAGATGTGCCTGTATAAATGTTTCACAGATTAACTCCTTGTGTTGATCTTTGCTATCCAGCTCTCCACTAATGACCTACAACTGCTCCTGAAGCAGCGTGTTTTGGAAGAGCTGCGTTATTACAGGAGCTTGATTAGGGCTTATGGAAACTAATGGAAAAGTTGCCACTGACAGCTCCTTTTTGCTGGGTCTTTCAAATGTTTTCACAATAAACCTGCCCATTTACATAGCCTAGTGTCTAATTTTGGAAGATTGTTTTTGGGGCAAGCAATAATCAGCCAACCTCAATATTTCACAAAATCCGGTGAGTAAAACTGGTAGTTAATGCCTTTACAAATAGCCCTTAGTGCCATTTAGCTCTTACAGTGGGGAAATTGGTTCTTTCTTGGCAATGAAAAACAGAAGAGAAAAAGACCTTATAAGACTACAATCAAAAATACAAAATACACCCTTGGCAGGAGTTGCAAAGCAGAGAGTTTTTCAGGCAATGAATATAAGCACTGGTTCAGAATGCAAGCAGCTACAGAAAAATCAATGCAAGGGCTGAACACTTCTCTTGACACTTTTCCTTTTCTGAATGGCTCTCATAAATTAGTTTTTTAGCTTCTTGGAGTGCTTTGCTTCATAAAAGATTTAGCACTGTCTGGATCCAGCATTCTAGTCACTCCCCAAAAGATAATGTACTTGCTCATCCCAAGAAGAGTTATATAGAAAGCAAATTAAAAAATGCAAGATATATCAAATCAAGGAGAGTCGGTCTCAAATATTAATGCCTCATGTCATAAAGGTACAAAATTATAAAAACACTCCTTATAGGCAATTGAAAAAGCAGCAACTTGGCAAGCAATCAAGAAAACTTAGGCTCTGGTTTATAGGTCTGCTTGAGGTGGTTCAGCAGAAGAATGAGGCTCCTATTCCATGGGGTACATAAATGGGTGCTTAAACCCCATGGTGTCTAAGTGGATGCAGCCCTTGTTTATATGTTTTGCATCACAAGGGTGTCAGGGAGGTGAACAAGAATCTTTGGGTAGGAGCTCCAGCTTTATAGACCATGAATGTGGATTAGAGCAGAAGTTTCACGTTTAAAGCAAATCCATCAGTGGGGAGCCTCGGAAATGCCACATTTTCAGTTTTACTTGTGCTGGGTTCTGTTCCTCTGCTCACAGCTCCCAGGCCACAGAGCCAGAGGAGTCCAAGCCAATGTGGGAACTTTCCCTCTGGGAGCAGAATTTAACGAAGGAATTGTGTCCCACCCCTTAGATTTGACAACTGGAGAGGAAAAGTTCACCCACTGAAGGCATCTCTGCCAGTACTTCCCCAGCCCTACTTGGGCAGAGTGTGGCTAAACACCAATAAAAATCTGTCAGGTTCCCTGAAAAATGACACGATGGAAATGGAGTTTAATTCCAGGGGACATTATTTTGTCCAATTACTAGTACAACACAGACAGAATTTTATTCAGCTACCCCTTCCATGGCCAAATGGTTTCACTTAAATCTAAATGAGAACTGTCCAGACAGGCCACAGTGCCTCAAAATCTTGAAGAGAGAGGCAGAGGTCACATATTACTTAGCAACTTGTTCCAACTGGTAATTATGCTCAACTTTTAAAATAAAAGTTTATATCCCATTTTAAATTTATTTGGATTTCTTCTTCAGCTCTTTGGCCTTTCAGGTTCCCTTGAAGGGAAGGAAATCCATCCAAAAGCCAGGAAAAAGTTCAAAATTTTGGAATCCACTCTTGGGAGATCATAATAGCAGGACACTTTTCTGGGCAGTGAAGGTGGTCTTGGTTCCCTTTTTTGTAGTCACAAGCAATTTTTTAAACCCATCAGGGACTGCAAGCAACACATTTGCTGAGTAAGGCTTCCTAAAATACCTTTTACCTGCTGGAGTCCTTCCAGGCAAGTGTCAGTGCAGGTCTGCTAGTCAGTGCCACACCACCACTGACCTCACACTAAATTCACCTCTTCACCCCTCAGTCAATAGCCTGGGATGAACACAGCAAGCAATTCTGGCTTGCACAATATAATGGAAATAAACAACTTCATTTTAGCTGGGGCTGAGCTGCCCATGCTCCTCCCTCCTCCTATTTGTTCTTTGTGATGGCTGAAGTTTTTTCTCTTGCCGTGGATAAATCTCCTCTGCTTTTACAAGCATCTCTCATTTTAAAAGACTGTGGTTTTACTCCTCTCCTTCAGGCATCTTCATTACAGGGTACTTTAAAAAAAAAAACAACAACAAAACCATAGTGCAGTGTGCCAGTCAATAGTGAAATTATGAGAAGTGTAATCTACTCTTCCCACCCTAATGAGCTGATGAGTAAATAACTGTCAGGCCATTGCACTGAGCTATTGATCAGGGCTTCCCACAGAGCTGATGCACTGCAGAGGCACCTGCTGCTAACCAGCAGAGATCGATACAGGAAACTTCTGAAAACAATAATGAAAGGTTTCAGGCTCTTCACATGCATTCTCTCGTGTGCTGGGGCAGCAGATCTTCACTGCTGGATCAATTTTTGCTGTTAGATCACACCTCCCTCTCTGCTCCCTGCCTTTCACCTTAGAGAGGTTAATCTTGTCCTTTAAAGGTGCAGTACCTGGGCACAAAAGGCTGAGCAGGGAGAGTTTATGGCAGGGGTTTATGGCAGAGAGTAAAGCTGAGGTAACTTCATCTGCAGTCAGGGCTCCAGAGAAAATTTCCTCAGAGACCCCAACCTTGCCTCCTCTCCCCTACCCAGCACAGCCATGACATCACACATGGGCTTCCTGCTCTGCCAAGAGCCCAGGATTCAAGGATTTACTTCCAAAAAGCTTTGGAGGGGCTCCTCCACCAAGTCCCATCCTGTGCCACCCCTCTGCTTTCCACACTCCCTTCATTTAGTGTCACATTTCAGGGCAGGACTCATATCCTGCTGCACATTTCCTTTTTTTTTTAACCTTCCTTTTCAAGTACCATCTGTTGAAAAGTTTTCTCCCCTTCTAGACCTCAAAGTATAAAATTTTCTACCCTCTGATCCCATTTTTCACCTGGATGGTCCAATTGTCTCAAGATTTTTCAGAGCTCTTGCTTTTTTCCTCACCTTTCCTCCTTGAAGCCAGGTACAGATGTCAGACTTGAATGTCAATTTTCCTTTTTATCTTTTTATAAAATTACACTTAATTTGAACTCTTATAATATTTATTCAAGTCCATTTACAAACATTAAAATGAGAAGGTGACTATATACTTTCTAAATGAAGTTCAATTTGCATAGCTTCTCTTTTAAAGCATTAGAGGGTTTGAACAATTGCAAAGACTTTATTTCATTGGGTCATCTGAAAAACAGTCCAATTCAGGGAAGTTTTTATAAACTGTAAAAATAATCACACAACATTCAAACCTCTCATAATTAATGCACAAACAGCTCTAACTCCAAGTGGAGAGAACCAGCTCCAGACAAACAAGGAGTGACTACCAGATATCCTGTCTGAATCAACAACATATGGAAGCCCTGTTCTCCTTCCCACAGAGTCTGTAAACACAAACCATAAGCTTTGTCTTTTATTTATGTATTGCCTCTCACTGAGAGAAATCCTGAAATAAAAAAAGGCTTCTCTCTATGGACTGCTATTATCAATCTATATAAGAGCAAACTGACCACAAATAAAAATCAGTTTTCCTATCAGAAAATAAGCAATGTACTATTTTAAAAATACTTCTGTATAGTGTTTTTCAAATGGAAAAATTCAAGAAAACATTTGTTTCTTGCCAAAAAACCCAATGTGGTATTTGTGTCACAGACACCTTTTGCCTGCATAGAGCACAACATGTTTTCAAAAAAAAGTAAGGCACTAAGTTTTCAAAATCAGCACAAGTTTCCACCTTGACATCTTTTTCTGTGACAGAAAAAAGTTTCAGATCATCAGAGTTTTCTGCAGGACCAAAGCTGCGTTTGGTGATTTGTTGCAAGAGTTCTTTAAGTTATGTGCTGCTTCACCATCAGTGCCCTGTTTTTCCAGCCTTCATTGTATTCTCTGAACATTTGGCTTCCTCACATACCCCAGAAGGACAACATTGCAACAGGTATTTTAAGTAATGTCAACCTTTTCTTGCTCAAGCTCAATTAAAGCTAAAAAGGGAAAGTAGATTGGACAAGACATCATATCCCTTCCCTTTACAGTGCCCCAAACAATCTTATTTCAGGAAGATTCCTGCAGCAGATGAGCACCTGTCTCCATTAAAATGCAGCAGGGGAAAGTTTAAGAATGATCAAGGGGACACACTGAGGTCTTCATGTTAAATAAACAAGAGAACTTGATGTACAACTAAGGAAACAGGGAGTGAAAAGAAAGCTTAGACAAGAGATCACAGAGGATAAGTCATCAAACAGAAGACCTTGAAGCAAAGCATATTTTGTTCGTTTCAATAAAGAACATAAGATTACACAGAAGAAGATGGAAGAAGATTATTACTTTCTCCCCTGACAGATTCATGTTTGTATCTTTTTTAAAATTTATTTTTATACAGCTCTACTATAATCAATTCCCTCTTTAGCCTCCACTCCCAGGCTGTAGATCTGAAGCCCCAGAAGCTGGAGTGCAGTTGATGTTACTCAGTCTGGAGACACTGTCAGCTATGACATTAAGGGAAAAAAAAGAAAATAAAAAGCCTGGAAACTACGAGGTCATTAGAATGAACAATGGAAAACACAGCAGAGCACACTGAAAGCTATTTCCTACAACCAGTATTCTATACTGTTAAACTTGATATAAATAACTTGCAAAAAGTAAAAAGTATTTATTCTTAAGAAACAATTTATTGCAATCTAGACTCCCGACCTCATTTGAGCCATAGATAAAAAAAGCAGAAAATACTTTGGAATAGATCCTAAACACATTTTGCATTGGTTATAAAGGCTCATTTCTATGATTTTTGTTCATGGACTAAGTGGAGAAATCTAATCATGCAGAGTGTGATCTCTGGGTCTACTAATTGAGGAGAAACACACCCACACTTCAGTGAAAACAAAGATGATATATGGACACAGAGGATGGGAGATACCACGAAAAATGCCAGCCTCTCCTCTGATATATAAAGCAGTAAAAACAAAAAAGTACAAGGCAGCTAGTGACCAGCCTGGACCTTGCTCAACATTAGAATCTCACCAGGTTTCTCCTCACTTTCATTTGTGAGGTTCACCTTCCCCACAAAGCAAATTTCAGAGTCCCTGTGAAAGTGATAATCAATAATTCCAAGATGAAAGATGGGAGATGGTAAAGTTCTCTTCCCATCACCTCAGGAAATGGTGCTAATAGACAAAGAGGAGCTGTGATATGTCTGCAATCACAAAAGGATAATCTCCCTGTCAAACAGAATGCCAGCAGATATCAGAATACTAATCAAGGAGAAGCTTTTCTGGTGCTCCTGGATGTGACTGGCATTACACTGTTGATGTCTGGAGTTTACTAAGGGTTTACTGCCATAAATCTGGAGGGGCCATGTGTTTTCATGCACTTCGGGGCCAAGACAGGTTGGGTTTTGCCTGAGGGCTCATGCATAGCTTCATAACTGCATTTCCAAAAGCTGGATATGCAGGGCAGAACAAAAAACACCCCTCTGTATTTGAGGCCTGGGCTGCCATATGCCAATCCTATAGCTCGTGGTGGTAGCCAACACTAATCAGAGCTACAAGATGGCAGATTAGGAAAAAAAAAAAGAAAACCTACACACAGGCACTACATCTGACAGCTTGTAATTTGGCTGAGAAATTCATTGGCCACTGGATGCTCATTAAGGCTGAAACCATCCATCAAAGTTGAAGAGGGAGTGAGCAGACACTTATGCAATGAGGGCAGATGACCCCAAAGCTTCAAGGGCCACTAAATCTTCACTTCCTGGTCTTCAGACTTTTTTTTTTTTTTTTTCCTGGTGACTAAACATTGGGACAAAAGCTTCAAGGGGAGAGGCAGCAGGGGTTATTCCTCCTCCTGGCATGGGAAGGAGCTTTCTTCTGGACCGTGTTACAGGTCAGGATATGAGTCCAGTGGGTTCCTAGCAGGATGCAGTATCTAGATGGAGGCACATCCTGGCCATTGCCACATCCACAATTCCCAGGGATTCCTGTTGACACACTGTGCCATTTTTCCTGGCATGCACTGGCTGCTCTTCCAACAGGAACTGTTCCTATCCTGCATTCTCTGTGTGACAGGCAGGTTTTAAGCACAGTTGCTGCCTTCCCATACCCAGCACAGGAGCCCCCAGTGTCTTTTGCAGCCTCCACCACCCTGTTCAGGTGATGCAAGTTCAGCCTGTGCTAACCCAAAGCTGTGAATTGAGGTAATGAGGTCTCCTCCTTCCTTTCCCCCAGGCACTCTTGTTGGCTCCTTTCCAACTGGAGGGATCGCAGGAGAGGAAAGGTTGGTGGGCTTCTTTCTCACAGGGCTGGCCACAGTCCAGGCTCAGGCATCTGTTAGAGAGCTCACTAATGCTCTTTTATAACAGACTTGGCCAGCAAACCTGGTAACAGCTGCAGGAGCTGTGCCTGTGATCCATACAATTAATTTGCAAGCCTGTCATTGTTCATCACTAGATGACAGCAATGCTCTTCTGTGCAGGCCTTGAACTGTTCCTGGGGGCATGACTCCAAGCAGCCTCATGGGGCTCTGTGACCCATTTCCATGTGGTAATCACAGCTCCACCAGAAAATGGGAAGAGGATGCACTTGGGGAGATAACTCTGCATGTATGAGGTGCCACAGTCCCAAGGGAACAGGAGGCATCAGAGCAGGAAAATACAGATGAGAATAAACCATGGTGGGGCTCAGGATTAATCCCAAAGAGACTGAAAAATTTGCTCTCCTCCCCTCATCACCACAGGGACAGAGGAACGTGTCATGCATGACTTTCCTACATCTACATTGCACAAGTTCTGCTGCAATACAGGGCAGAGATGTGGAAATGGAAGTTTCTAACCATGGGATTCCCTGTAACTCTCTCTGCCAGGGATACACCTGCTGACTGCAGAATAGGGGTACCCACAGGAGGAGTGAAACCATGGAGATGGGGATGGAGGAGGAAGGAAAACAAATATAAAACCACAAGCAAGCCAAACAGACTGAATGCATGACCAATTCACAACCACTGTTTCAGCTGGAGCAAGTATCATTTAATCCTCCAATCTCCATAGGAAGGCATCTTATAAATTTAGTTGCATACATATAAATGTACACCCACACTCACATAAATCCTTGTGTGAGAACAAGGAGCATGAATATCTGCAGCTTCAGTAGCTCCTTGCCCTTCTGGTAAGAGAAGAATAATTTCTTGTTATTTATGTCTGTGACAAGCCATTTATTTACACACAGTTTTTCCATACTGCCCTTTTTCCCTTCTCACCTGAAATTTTGCCTTTGCTGTATAGTTTTTCACTTATGATAATTATTTTAATTCTGAAGTAAGCTTTAGGGTAGACAGTCTATATAGAATATAAATGAAGCTCTTGACCACTTGAGGTCATTAGACACTCCATGACAGGAAAATTATTTATGAGCAAGAAAAGTTAGTTTTCTCTAACTGCAAGGAATAAGTGGACCCCTGGCAAGGGGAAAAAAAAAAAGCCAAAACACAAAAACCAACCAAACATAGAAAATTTACCCAAAAATTCCCCAAACAAATAAAAAGAAACCAACATCACCACCACCACCCACGAACCAAAACCAACACAGCAAAAAAACCAACCCCCCAAAATAACCCCCAGCCCAGCTACAAAAACACAGGGAAAGGTTCATTTGAGAAAAAGGAAAGACTTGTGTTTGCACTACTTTTGAAATAACAATTTCTCTGGATTATCCACTCCCAGGTGTGAGGGCACCAAAACTTGTTTCTCTCTCACTTTAGTATAATGATCTATGGTTATTTCCTTCTCAAGTGGGATCATCAACTAACAAGCTGGTCATTCTGTCCTACTGGAAACCATCAGCCAAAATTGCTCATCCTGCATAAAATATCTTTATTGAGTTCTCATTACTACAAGAAGAAAATCTTCTTAAAAGAACTTATTAAAAGAAACTGCCAGGTCAGACATTCACCTTCATGACACTCATAAAAATCCCTTTTTTTTTAACAGAGGTGAGAGAAGTGGAGAAAGTAATAAACATACAAGCAATATTAATGTAATGAGTATTGATGACCGACTGGGAAGGAAAAAAAAATCAATTTTCAGCCCCAGAGATCCTTGAAAGGTCTATGAGGACCCACTAGGCAAGATCTGCATGTACAGACACCAGAAGGCACAGAGGAAAACAACAGTGGCTGCTCCAGGAGCTAAATGCCCTATGTTATTTTGGCTTTAATTTGCCTAGCTGGATGAAAGAGAAGAGGGCTGGTTTTTTCAAGGGAAGTAGAATGGGTTACCCGAAGTTGAATTTTTTGGCAAAGCAGTGAGAAGTATTTTCTGTAGAATGAGGAGGTCTTACAATGAGGTCATCCTGGAATAGCCCCACCCTCTTCCAAACTTACCTAATTATTTCTTCACTAAATGAACCCAGATGGCCCTAAAGCCATGATATCTTTTCAAACTGAACACTTTCCTCTGGTTTTATGATTGTGCACAATTTGTCTTCTTTTGTCCATCAGTGCAGCATGAGATCCAAGAGATTTGTACTCAGCTGCAGAACTGCCTCAAACTTTTTGTGCACTTCCATTCCCCCTCCTCTCACAAGCCTCCCTGCCCTGGGTTCACTGCCCTTGATGCCTGAAATGGCTCCCTACAAACAGAGACTAGACAGGAAGAAAGGAATCAAGGAGGGATTGATTGGAAAGGCCTTCAGAGGTACACTCTGGGCTCCAGAGGCTCCTGCCTCAGTGCATCCCAACATGGACAAGGACAGCTCCCGAGTTCTTCCCACTTGGATATCAGCATCAATTCCCCAAGCAGAAGCCAGGCAAGGATGGAATTTGCCCAAGCTTGCCCCCCTGTCCCCAAGATTGTGGTTTACAATTCTTGTTCTGGGTGTCCTTAGAGAGCAGGTTAGAGGTTTTGTTATGTCTATCTTAGCATAAGAGAACAGCACTTAAGCTCCAGGAAACTTCAGAGTCACACTAGCAGTCCAGGATTTGAAAAATATAAAAGTTAAAACCTAAGGCATCACCCTCCCCACCAGCAGCTACCTTTGCCCCTTAGCCCAGCTGTTGGTCTGCAGGAAATCTCTTTTCCAGCAAGGGTGACACTTATTCCCACAGCCCATTCGGTGTCTTGTACCTTGGAAAATGAAGTTCCTTAAGAAAACAGGAGACACTGCCACTGTGCTTAAAGGATGCTGATGATAGGTAGGGGACTGGCTGCTCCCTGTAATGGAAGGGAACGTGGAACCAGCCTCAACTTTTGCAGCTCTTCGGGGAAGCGTTGTTGTTTTCCCTCTTTAAATAAATTTCGAGCAGACGACAGGTGAACTCTAACTGCAACTCCCTCTGTAGGCAATAAAGCATCTGATGGAATTTCTGCACATCTGTGAGCGAAGTGATATGGATTAATCAACATATATCATCATCTACATGGAACATATTAGAGCCTCCCTTGGACTGCTGTGTGAGTGCATCCTCTTGGCATTATTTTGATATTCATATCTCTGCCTTTATTTTTTCTTCATCTTTTGGGGTGATGGATGAAGATTAGAAAAAACAAATCTCAGTGAAGAGTTTTCCTTTGAAAAATATTTGCTCCAACCTTGCACACTGTACATTATGGCTGATAAAAGCAGATTAATTTTCTCCATTGGTTTTCATTCATGGGATGGTAGGGAAGACTGGCTAGTCAGTCCTTGACATTTTCCATCTCCACTCTTCCAAATGGAAAATGCATAAAACTGACATTTCTTTGCAGAGAAAAGGTTTGCTTTACCATAAAAATCTCCAGTTAGAGCTTTGTGATTGGTAGAAAGTTCATTCTAACTTACAGTGGGAGTTTGGAAAAATGTGATTGCCCATTAATTTTTACAATATGAAAATGCAAAACTGAGGTACTCTGAAATGGTGGAAATTTACAAAACAGTGCCTTCCAAACTTCACTGGGATGGGAAGGAAATTCAGCAAACATCAGGTTATTATTGGTAAGTTTGAAAAGATATAGTTTTTATCCAGTAGAATACATTTAAATAAAAAAGTATTGAAGATCACAGATCTATAGAGGAAGGTGTGTTTATCTAAACACACGCATAATTTGATTAAATCATAGGGATACTGGAAATATCAGTGTTGATTTATGCACTATTCTTTAAAATTTTGGTTTTAACAGCATCTCCCACTGAGTCTTGAGACAGTCTGACAAGTTTTGAATGATTTACTTCAAAGAATAGCAGCCTGTTCTTTGGTGTCACATGAGCTTTCCTGTCTCAGACTGATTTCAGCCAACTTTCTCTAAAATTCAGTTTTGTCAAAAAAACCAGCCAAACTGAAACCCTCAACTTAAACCATGATATAATAGTAAGTCTTCAAATTCTAGTCTAAATTTTTCCAGATCCAGTTTTTACATGATTTAGTGTTTTCTTGTCAACACCACTCTCTAGCTCAAATAGCTATTTTTTATATTTGTAGTTCCTTCTAGATGAAACTTCTCCACCTTAAAACTACTTTTCAGCCTACCTGGCTAAACAAATGGGCCTATTCATCAACTTATCCTCCAAAATGTTCCCAATTATGAACGTGGTTCAAATGCCAGATCGAATCTTTCTGAATAAGCCTCCTCATCAATCTTTGTGGGTAAACATCTGTCACGCACCGAAGTAAAGTGAAGGGAAAAGGAGATTTGTGGCCAGACAGGTACTTGCTGCACTCACTCTCTCTTCATGGGTTCATCCCTCTGCTTTCCTGCAGCTTGGCAGAGGCAGGAAGCAGGTTTGTAGCAGGCAGCTCTGGCTGCATTTGGGAAGGTTTGCTAACATGTCTTTTTTATGGCTCTATGAGGACATAGCTGCTTTGTTCTCCGTGAGAACAAAGTCACAAGGGAGATATTTTAAGGCAGACACAAGTACCTGATCAAATGGCATCAGCAGCAGGACATGCTCAATAACAGGGATATGCCAGTGAGAAGAATGCTCAAGTCCAAACCTAGCCATGATTAGAGTGACTAAAGAGCTGGTGAAGGTGTTTAACTCTGTCACAGAGCAGCAGCCAAGCCCTAACAAAGAGAGCTCAGAGTTTAATTTCTGCAGCACTGCACTGCAGCAAGGGCTGCAGGTACCAGAGCAGCTGGTGCCACCAGTGCTGGAGAGAAGCCACTGGTGATGCCTTAAATGGCTACCTAGAAACAGAGACTAGACAGGAATAAAGGAATCAAGGAGGGATTGATTGGAAAGGCCTTCAGAGGTACACTTTTGGGTTCCAGAGGCTCCTGCCTCAGTGCATCCCAACATGGACAAGGACAGCTCACGAGTTCTTCCCACTTGGATCTCAGCATCAATTCCCCAAGCAGAAGCCAGGCAAGGATGGAATTTGCCCAAGCTTGCCCCCCTGTCCCCAAGATTGTGGTTTGCAGTTGTTGGGCCTAGGAGGGTCTGGGTGTCCTTGGAGAGCTGGAGAGGCTTTGTTGTGTGTGTGTGAGCATGAGAGAACAGCACTGAACGAGCTCCAGGGAACTGCAGAGTGACACTGGGCAGGGCAGGGTTGGAAACATAGAAAAGTTAAAACCTGAGGCATCACTGGACACAGCAAACTGACTGAGCTTTTCCACAGCCAATCCTCACATGCATTTTTCTGCTCAAATCAACAGGATGAAGAGGAAGGACTCGGCTTGTGTGGCAGGATTGCAGTTTATTGGTATCACTTGAAAGAGAAGAAGAAAGGAAGGGGCATTAAGGAATCTCACCAACCACCAGACACCTGCTGCTCCACCTCAGCAGCTCGCTCCCATTACACTGACAAGTCACATATCTATTGCTTGTCAGCTACAGAACAAAAAAAGGCATCTTTAGCAGCAACAATGTGCCCTAATTGGAATTTTAAAAGAAATTACTTGCTTAAGAGCTCACTCAACACTATTAGGAATACACATTACTTTTTTGTTATAGAATGGGAGTGTTTTGGTAGGAACAGCCTCTTCTGACTAAATTTCTCTCTGCATCCTGACAGTGTAATGTTGATTTAACACTATGCCTGTCAGTTATCTTAGAATAGTAATTCTGTCTTCCAGCTGGGGAATAAAGCTTTAATAAAAATATTTATGGAACATATGATTTTTCTTAATGATGTCTAAGTTGGGCAGGCTCAACTTACAGTAGCTAAGCAAAACGCCACCTAAAACAATTACAATCAATTCTTTTCAATCTATCAGCAGTCAGAGTTGAAGAATTAACAAATGCCAAACTGGGAGCACTTACAGCAAAGTCACTGAAATTAAACCAGCATCAGGGAAAAGATGTACTAATCAGCAATCTGAAAGGACAACTCTGCAACTGCTTGGACATCTGCACTCTTAATCCTTATGCTGCTTTGGTTAGGTCTTTTTGAATTGAATGCTCAAAAAGTCACTGCTTGGCAATTCGAGGAAAGTGACATTTAAAAGTGTGGTCAGGGGAAATAAAGTGAAATACAACAGACAAGGCTCAGCAAAGAGCTCATTCATCTTTTACAAATGAGCAGGTGGAGAAACCAGGGCAGACTTACAAAAGCAGACAAAGGAGGAACCAACTGAGCAAACCAGGAACATATGGTCCAGAGATGCCATTGCACCATCTGCCTCCATTTGGGCTGGAAATGCCAGAGATGAGAGTGAATCCTTTTACTGAGCAGTGGCTGGACAGCTCCTCATTCCACAGGGAATGCAGCTCCCTGAAACAAGACATTCCGGGAAGAACTAGTCTTGTTTACTTTTGAAAAACTTATGTTTTAACTTCTGGCTGCTCTCATCTAAAGCCTTTCCATCCAAATTTTACATCTCACAAAACATAACTGGCAGCCCTAAAATCAGGAATAACTTGCTGGAACAACTAAAGTAATCTTTGCAGTTGGCTGAAAGTCAACTGAGACTGTTACAATATTGACAGAAATGTTGACTGAAAAAACGGAAAACAAACTAAAAATCAGTTTCATCAGCAGTAACATGTTTACAACTTGAATGGTTTTTATTTATCCAGGAACCAGCAAAGAAAATCAGCAAAAGGATGAAATGAATGCTGTTCCCCCAGGGCTGAGGATATTTTAGAGGTAGATTATCTCCAGCTTTCTCCGCAGGAGAAGCTGAAGATGATAGCCAAGCCTGATACCACAATCCTATTTTGCAAAGTGGAAATACTCATCAAAAACTTTTTCAAAAGAACAGCATTGACTTGACAGCTAATCAAGCAAGAACTACAGTTTCTCTCTAGGAATGACCAACCCATTGTTGCATTGTCAGCTTTTATTTGGGGAGTGCACCACAGTACATCAATGCAGATGTGCAAGCATGCAAACTATTCTATCTGACAACTGTCATCTTCAATTGCTCTTCTCCTGCCTCCCTCAGTCTTCTTGTCTCAACCTGTTGTAGTGAATTCTAAAATCCCCCTTGGGACCCTGCCATTGTGTAACAGTTTCTGGCAAAAAGGGATTCCAGCCTGTCTCAATTAGATCTGTGACTTGGTGCAGTCATGACTCAATTGCAAGGGAGCAGCTGGAAAGAGTGAAAGTAGTACAAAACACACGTGCACAAGTGCAGCCCAGAGACACATTGCTGTGCATTTGCAAGCTGTATTGCTGTAAACTAAAAATTATATTTAATATTACCCCTGAGTTTTTAGCCAGAAAGCAAGTTCAGCACAATCTCACCCAGAGATGTTGAAAGAGGCAGCAGTGGCTCCACTGGTGCCCTTCCTTCTAAAACCAAACGAGGACTCAACTCTGATACAGCAGGAGCACACATGGACCAGAAGCAGAGTCCAGGCAGCTACTATAGTACTGAACTCATCTCAAATGCCTCTGAAAACTCCACTGGGAGCTGAAACAACATTAATCCATTTTCAAGCGCTTGGAAATCAATCAATAGATTTGTACTATTGGCAAGGAAGGCTCAGCCCACATCTGCTGAAAGAGCTGCTGATTTGCTTTGGAGAATAGCAGCTTTGTCTTTTCAGGAGAAAAATTTGTTTAGCTACAAGTCCAAGGAATTCTCTCTGAGAAAACAGATCAGCCTGATATTAATCCAGTTGCTTCCCATTAAAAGAAAACCAGGCACTTCCTCTGTGTGGAGGTCACTGCTATTCCTAGGGACTTAGAAGGGTCTCCACAGCAAGAAAGCTCAGATTTCCTTCTGCCAGGTGATGCAATTCATTGCTTCTTGCAGTGTAACCTGGACCACATGGGCCTTGAGGAGTCAGAGCACTTGTGTTGGAAGCATTTGAAGTGCCCTTACAGTTATTAAAAGTATGAGCCAGAAAGCTGCTGCATAAACATTCCCCCATGCCAGCTGGAGAATATATGATATACTAAACTATCTTGAATCCCAGAAGACAGGAAAAGGCAAGAACTTTTAAAAGCAGCATTTCATTCTCTTTGCTTCACACCCAAATTGCCTGTTCCATGTAAGAATAGATTGCTACTTTCCCAGTTTCTTCACAATAAATCTTCATTACAACCTGATCGATACACGACCCTTGTCCCCTTGCAATCAACTTTGCCAATAGTTCCAGATGCATGATCAATGCCTGTATTTAAGCCTTTCCCACTCTGCTGTTAGTTACACATGTAGCACACCTGATCACTCGTTGTTTAGAGTACAATTAACAGGTTACTGATGTAAACTTCTCCCACACCTGTCCCTACAGGACCTCAGTTTTCCCTGGGAAAGGTGATGGCTTTATAACTGAGAAATTCTTGGGAATATTATTGTCTTCACAACTATCAAAACAAGTAGATTCCATGAAAGAATCACTCCATGTGATTTTATTTCAGAATTAAATCATACAATAATTAAAGTCATGAAAAGCTTTCAAATTCTTATTTTCTATGTTTCCCTGTCTTGCATTGGTCACCAGAAAGTTGTAGTTACTCTGCTTTAAGTGGCACCTTCCAGTGCTCTTTTATATACACCCACTGCCCACTGACACATTTGCAGGTGTGATATTCTCTGCCTCTATCAGCTGCCTCTTTTGACTCAATAAACCCCACCATAAACTGGCCTATTCTGTCTTAGTTAAGGCAAATCTTCTGCTTTACAGTTATCACAGGCAGCAGCATTTAATTACCCACCTGAACTTATTCATTTTCATTTAGGCCTGCTGCACCTCCAGCTCGCTGTGACTGATGTGGTCCAGGAAGTCATTTGCTCTAAAGAAGAGTAAGAGTCCTTGGCATTTGTAAGGCAGTTATCACCATCAGGAGCTTTCACTGAAATCACAGGGCAGACTGCTCCTTACAACTGCAATTCATACCAAGCTTAATTTCCAACATGATGTAAATTCAATGTATTCTTCTGTAGAAGAATACATTTGCCTGCCTGGTTTCAAGGTTCATCTTCATTAGGATTAAACTGCACAGTTCGCTGCAATAAATCAGCTCCACCAAAACAAGGCTCTGGTAGCAGCAAGTTTCCAGTCTTTGTTTCAAATCATCTCTACCTGTAATTAATGCTTCATCATTGTCCTTGAGGGAGAGCATCTGTTTTCACAGCTCATGCTAATGCTTGGTTAAATACAACTGTCTTTACTGTTCCCCAAAACATATTTGGCAGATCTTAAAAACAGATTGTATCAGATTTTTTCAGGAGGTTTTTACAATTGCTTTCCTAGATGCTTTATCATTCCCTGTTTTTTTCTTTTCTGTAACTGACAAGGAAATTCCATCCTTCTTCCACTGCCCAGAGACAGAGCTGCAGAATAGACCATTATCATTATTATGTTATCATTATTCTCAATTAAACTGAGCTACAGTCACAAACTGTGCATGATATGACCATTAGCAACCCACCTATTAGTACTGAGGAAAGTGAAGGGTAAAGCTAATTAGTAAAGGGATGCCAAAACTTGCAAAAAGCATGCATTTCTCAGTGTAAGAGTTTCAAGCCCATTCTGACCTTGGAGAGAGACCTTTGCCTACAGGCACAATGCAGAAAGAGCTGTGACTCCAACCTCAACTCCAACCCCTTCCTTTCCTTATCAGCCCAGCTCAAAACTCATGCTCAGTGATCAGATGTGGTAAGAGACTTGAGTGGTTTTTTTAATAGTTGTATTTCTTTTCTTACCACAAAATACTGATACTTTCCCTGATCTCTACTGTTTCACCACAAAGCACAAAAGACATACCATGGTCTAACAGGGCAATCCCATGCAACACCAGCAAAAAATACTATTTTCCCACTCCTGTGCAGGAAAACAGCAGCTGGGACACTCTGAGCTTATGGCACCTGGCTAAGCTCTCATGAGCCTGAGAGGGGAGCACAAATGGCAGGTCAGGCTCTAACTCAGCCTCTGCAGTGACAGCTGCCCAGGCTTCAGTGGCTCACAACACCTTTCTGCTTTCCCCAGGCTTTGGGCAGAATGGGGATAAATAATCAGGATGTAACTCCTGCATCCAGCCTAAGCTGATGCTATTGCTGAGAACACATCATAAAAATCTCATTCATTAACATAAATCACAAGTACTTGCTTGTCCCACTGTAGGTAGAATAAGGCTGGCTCAGAATTTCATTCCTCTAATGGTTAAAAACCAACTTTTTGTTGTACCTTATTAAGAGGAACTCTGGGAATTAATAAACACCACACTGATTTTCACTGTTACAGATCTGCTGAAATAGCAGAAGATATTTAACAACCAATATCCCATGTTTCTGGGGTATGCTTAACACCCACTTCCCATCATTTCACTCTGCATCTTGTGGTACTTTCAAGGTCACAGCACCAGCGCCTTCAGAAAATTCCCAGGTTAGGCAGATCATAAAAATGTAATATACTTGAGATGTTTTAGTCTCATCTAGGATAAGAAAAGAGCATAGACTCCAGGAACTGTTGGTTAGGGCATTCAGGGTTGAGCCAACACAAATCCATTGTCAAGACAGAAATTATATTTTAACTGCAAAGTGAAAGAGGATAACTCTAATCATGGAATCAAATAATCATATTGCCAGCAGAACATTTTATGGAAAGTGTAGCTCATGATAGAATTTGATAAATTGCACCTCATTAGCAGAGACTCAAGGAGCCAGAGGTTAGTGGGAGTTAGAGTCCAGCCAGATTTGTAACAACGTTTTCAAATTAAACCATTCATTTAGAGCAGCCAGACAAACTAAAAGCTGAGTTTTACAGTTCCTGTACATTTGTTACCCGAATCGGGTACCAGCCAACATTTTCTCCCCAGTATACTGCAAAAAGAATGATTTTCCCTCTCCCCCTTTTACATCCACACCATTGTCTGGCTTTTTCAGGTAAAAGCTTTAATTGTCAGTACGTGGCAAGTGTGACAATGGGGGAATTTGCACATCTGATGTTCCTTAAACAGGAAGCAAGCCTTGCAATCCAATTAGCTGCCTTTCATGGTAACCCTTATTTCTAACCTTGGGTAAAACTCTTTCATGTAAACCTTTTTGTGCTCTGAGCTCCCACTGTGCCTGGCATTTATTTGTCACTGTCAAAAAAATAATACCATAAACTAACATATTTTAACACTGAAAGTTAAAAAGTAAGGGTATTACAAATGCAGCTAATAACAGCATTCATAATCCCATTCCAAGCTTCTATTGGATTAGTCACTGTAGACTTTGTCAGACAAGGATAACTGAGCAATCATATGACAGGGATTTCTGTTAGGGAAGAGTCTGTTGTGAATTCAGACACCCAAAAAAGATCAGGAGGACTCCAAGTCATCCCAGTAAGAGAGCAAAAGAAGCACCAAGTGATGTCCCACCAGTGGTCCACCTCCAGCAGACAGAGTAATAAGTTCATGCTCTGGAGCCTCACACTGTTTTGTCCAACCCATTGAGCAGAAGGGGACAGCATTTAACTGTGAGAGTACAGAGGAAGGAGAACATTCAACAGTTGTCTCCTTCTAACAATGAAATTCAACTGATTATTACTTCAGAAACTGTGAAAGCAATTTCTGTTTAATTGTTTCATAAATTCCCACCTGGCTCTGAGTTACACCAACCTGCAGACGAGCTTGTCTGAGCCCTCTGAGGCAGTGAAAGAGACTGCACAGACAGCAGATACTGGGAGCTGCAAAGCCCCTCACTGGTTTTTCCTGAAAGGCTCCACATGATGAGGATCACACACAGCACTCACACATCAAAGAGTGCCCCAGCACCAGGCACAAGTTTTAAAGCTTACAGCAGCACATAAATACCACCTACCTCCCATCCTGGTGTCTTAACTTTGACTCTAGGCTTTGAATCCACATCAGAAGTTACCTCTTACTTTGATTCAAACAAAGCAGTAACTGCATGCATACTCTGCTATCATCACATAAAATAATCCTTAGCCTTTTATCAAATTAGACTTGTTTTATCGTAAAACTGAGTGATCCTTAGAGAAAGGATAAGCTTTTTTCCTCCCCTCCCCTATAAACAAACGACACACCATGTTAATATTTGGTGCAGAATTAGGTCCTAAAAAAATGAATTGCAAAAGCTAACAAATAAAAAGTAAAATAAACCAAATAAAAGACCAGGCAAAAAAAGTACAAGGGAAAACAAAATTCTCACAGCCCTTATGAACTTATCAGTACAACTTTCCCTGCAGCAGAACTATTCAGTCCTCTGAGCAGCTGACAAGGGTTGCCTCAAAAGAAGTCAGCAACTCTCACATTTTTTTATTCCTATGAATTCCTTATGAAGCACTTCATATTACATTATTTTACTTCTGTGAGACAAAGTCAAGAGAGCTCTTACATACTGCAAGAACAGAACAAAAATAAATTCCCCACCTCAATAATTTCAGAAGGCTCCTCTAAGCTCTTGACAGACTTGAAAAACACAGAGCAGCACAGCCACTGTGTTTTTGTGTTGCTAAAGGCACCTGTTTACTAGATGCTAATTGAGGTTAATCAGACATTAGTTAAGAGAAACTGCATTTTCACCTTTTCAGACCAAAATCCTCAGCAGCTGCAGCTTGTCCAATTACCCTGTTTTTTCTGGAGAAGGAGCTGCCTGTTTGAAGTCACCTTCTGCCTTGCTGACCATTTCCATTTGTGACACTGAGTTTGCTACCTGCAGCTGTTGACTTCTCTGCTGCAGTTACTGAATTATCTGTGTACAGTTTCTCTAGAAAATTCTTTCTGGTTAGTATTTTATGAGTGGAATAAACACATTCTTGAAGTAGCACACTATTTTTCTAAAATATTCTGTTAAATCATAAGTGATTTTTCTAATTAAAATGCCTTTTTAGTGAGGATACTTCCTCTTTGTAGGCAAATCCTTCTATTCTTTTTAAGCATGAAAAGGAGTTCTTAGTATTGTGTAAGCTCCCATAAAAATTCTTATATTCCTTCTCAGATGTTTAGCAATGTTCTTCTTGTCTACAGTTCATTTTCTTGCACTTTATCAAAACTGCAGTGGAAGTTGGCCTGCTGCTATGATCCATTTCCTTTCCTCGATTCTCTTTCTTGTCTCATAAAATAATAAATAATATTAAAAAAGAAGAGAAAACAAAGTGGGAGTTTTGTTTTATGAAGCCTCCAAGTTTTAAATTTTCAATTTTCACAAATAAAAAGACATCCAGTTCTGGAATAAATAAAAATTAGGTCATTGTTATAATGATAAATTAACTGTAAGTGAATAATGTTGATATCATGGGTACCTGATTTGCAATAACTTACTCATTGAAGAACTGTAAGCCAGACAATTTGCATTAGAATAGTTAAGTACTTTAATTCAATTATAGAATTACTATTAGGTGATTAAAGACTGAGAGCAAATAACAAATAATTCTGAGTTCATTTTATTTATCTACTAGCTACTAACTACATGACTTAGCAAGATTGGCAGTTTAATTAAACTTTTCCCTGTGGGAATTAATCTGGTATTGCTAAAAGTAAATATGTACAGGAATTCACTGAGGAGTGACCTTGCCTTTCTAGGAATAGTTTGGGAATGGGAAGGAAGACCTTCTATAAGGTCTTTTTTCAAAATCATTGGGGCAAAAATCTTTCATGAACTTCAGGTTATAAAACCAAGAAGAAATATCCCCACACTCTCACTTGGGACTTTTATAAATAAATTCATAGAAAACTGGATGAAACAGAGAACAAAATAAAAATTGGGCCATAAATCTGTGGCTGGCTTCTCACTCAACATGGGATTACAAACCAAGAATGAATGCCTTGCTTGTGTGCAAGGTTTTAGATCAAAGTGAAAAGTCTTTGCTATCTGTTGGGAACCTGGTTTAGTCAAGTAGGTATCTAGGGAGGTTGCAGGTTCCTCTTCTGGCAAAAGAGGATTTCCTTGCAGTTGGACACCCAGCATCATGAACAGGGAACTCATGCTCCTTTGGGCTCCTCCCAGGCCCTAAGCATCCCTTGGCTGTGCTCACTCTTGGGGAAAAATAGAAGTTGGAAGTTACTCTATTCTACAGATAGGCCAAACAGTAAAAATCCCTTTATTTAATGTACTCGTCCTCTCATTTGTCCCTTTGGCACTCCAAGGTGATTGTTAATGAAAGCCACAGTTCTGCAAAGTATTATTAAATCTGCTTAATGGGCAGCAATTTGCATTGAACGTGCATGGTGTGTGGTGTGAACACTCACACAAATCCTCCAACAGCACTAAGTTATTGTTCACCTCTTGGATTACAGTTGTGCTTTTTGGCATGCTGAAGACCACTTGGCAATGGCTGGGAAGCTGGAGCATTTTGGTCACTAATTATAACTCTGCCATAATTGCATTACTGGGCTATTGACTTCTCCCTCACCCCATCTCTTTAACTCACTCTGTCATTACAGCCCTGATAGATTTTAACAGCTTTTTGGGGGCAGCTGCCTTTCTATAAATGCTCTGTGCAGCACAAGCTATGATGGGCCTGACTCCTCTAGTCACACAACAGACCAAACAATAAAAACCCAGAATTTTTAATAACAGTAATCATTAGCATACAGTTGTGTCCCAAGGATAAAACATGGGCCAATGTATATGTGCATTCACACCTGGCAATCACAGTGTTTTCTCTTAAAAGACATTGGTAATTTAAATATTTCTGGTCATTTGCTGTTATTGTACCAATCACATTTCTGATTTCTCCCAGGCTCTTCCAAGAAAATGATTTAACACACAGTGCAGATCTTCCATGTGAAAAGGACCAGGATTTTTTAATTATAGTCATTTTAAAGGATCTAATAGCAATAAGGTTCCCATAAATGTTCAGAATCTAACAAGCTTCATAGCACTTTGCAAGGAGTACCAATCATTCAGCAGAAATATTAGAATGCCCTTTATTCCCTTTCTCTATTTCCCAGCAAGCATCCCAGGAGAATCATGAGTTTTAAATTTGCTCAGGCATGAAGGGATTGTGCTCCCCTTGAGCCTTTGTATTATGATAATGCATACATAAAGGTAAGTTTTATTAATTGGAGATCTATCCACAGGGGTTACTGCAAAAAGGAGGCAGGGGAAAGGGAACAGAATGGAAGGAGGAATGACCCTACTGTGCAATGATTCCAAGATCCAAAATTCAATCCTTATATACTCCCCTTTGAGCCTGCACCTCTTTACTTGTGCACTGATTTAATGTGAACTGTTCCAGGCAGCGCTAACTTTTTACAACTCACTCCAATTTATCGTCTTTTTAGAAAAATCAATACTCCAAACTCACCTTTGTACTTATCTTAAGAATTGCTCCCAGGCAAGATTGGAATTCATTACTGTAGCCTTTGCATAAAAGTACTGCGAGTTCATGCTCTGTGCCTCCCTAACAGCTCTCTCTGCCTTCTTAACACCAGGAGCACAGATGTGATAGATTTCTCTGTGTTTTCCTCATTGCTGTCAAATTACACCATATTTCACTCTTTCTTATTTGTGCCATACCTGAGACTCCTGTTGCTTTATTCTTATATCTTTCCATGTTGTAATAGCTGAGGGATATACCAGGAAGTTCTGATGGTGCCAGGCTCCTTCTCCCACGCACAAACATGAGTAACCTGTTGCCCAGCCTTTCCCCCATCCCCAAAGATTCCGAGCTCTCGAGGTGAGCATCTGCACTTTGGCAAACAAAAGCCTCCCTGACAAATGCCCTCTTGCTTTCATATCAGCTAACCAGGCTTTAGAGGGAAGGAAGAAAATAAAACGTGGTGTCAAAGCTGCTCTGCTGCTCCATCACTCACCTGCTCTGAGAGCCAGCAAGCTCGTGCTTCACAGACAACCTGTGAGCTCTGATTTGTCACAGGGAATGTCATTGTGAAAATGCTCCATATTCACCAGGGTAAATTAAAAAGGCACCTGCATGGAGCAGATTGGTCCAGTTTTTCTGTCACACATTTGTAGTGGTTTCAAGTGAGACACCCAGGGAGCCCCTCAGGACAGAGGCTGGTGCAAAGACAATAAAGAGTGCAAAGAGCCCTGATGTGTAACACTTGAATAGGGGAGAAGGAAACAGCTGGCACAGGTTGGGGACATACAAATAAGCCTTCAGATGTATTTGGACAGGTTGGAAATGTTCATTAGGTAGCAGGAAAAAAATCATGCTTTAAGGGGAAAATAAGCAGGCTTTGTAATTTTTAATAGCTAAATTCTGTATTCTATTAAGAAATCACATCAATAACAAAGTTCCTTCAAAACCAAGACTACTTGTCTCAAATTTTAGTTTGGTTTGAAAAGCTAAAGGCAAAGTTGAAAGAAAATTTGTTTCCAGTTTCAGCCACCAAACATAAAAACCACATTATTTGCTTGGATCTTCTGTTGTCCTACAGAAGTCAAGATATCAAATATTCTACAAAGATCTCTTTATACCTTATTTCATATCAATTCAGTGGAACAGCAAATAGCATGATCAATAAAACCAAATGCTTTAAAGTTTCTGCAGATTTTTGGGTTGTTGCTTCTGTCCCTGATGCTTAAGCAGAGCCTTTTCACAGTTAACATTTAAAACACTTAAGGGGCTCTTCCCTCTGTTTTCTGCTGGAAACTCATTCTCTTTTGAGCTAAAGGGCACGAGCAGAGTGTAGCTAAAATAAACTTTGCAGGCTCTGATAGCTGACAGCTGTAGTTTTTAAGATGAGGTTTGACAGGCATTGGGAAAGGCATACAGTGACTTCAGGAAATTCAAGCAGAGTCAAATCAAATGAGCCTCGCTCTTCCATTCTGCTCTGTGGCTGGCCCATATGTTCTGGGTATTCCCAAAGCTGGCTCTGAGCAGAATGGTCCTGGGCAGCCAACAATGTTTGTGCATCAGGCTACAGAAAAGGGAACTGGGCACTTTACAGATCCCAGTTTTGCAGGAATTGAGCAGGCTTGGTTCCCTCCCTCCATTATGTTCTTAGGGCATTCTGTGCCTTGGAAATAAACTCCATGTTGTACAGCATATGAGAGCTGGTAAATAAATCTGATGGCACCAAGCAGAGCTTGAATCAGGGATGTCTGTCTTATTCCACTATCAAAGATACTGTTTTTCATATCATGATCACACACATTTGTCTCAAAGGCATCCTGGTCTCTGGTACATTCACCTGGTCACAAAGCAAAGCCTTTTGTATTCAACCTCATGTCTCTGTTTAGCAACACCCTACCAATCCAGCTGGAATGGAATTATTCACAAGTTTTTATTGAGCCCTCCCACACCTGCCACATATCAGAAAAAGAATCATTTATTAACAATAGGGCTTGCATCATTGATATCTCCTCAGGTAGCTCCAACCCCACTGGCCATCTGAGTTACCTCAATGTTCCAGAAGAAAACAATAAGCCACATTCTGTTTCCTAACCTGACACTTAAGGGCAGATTGACTTAGTAAGTTTAATTACTTTTTTAAAAAAATACCTATGGCATTGGTTTCCAAGGCAACACATTCTCATTAGATGGCTCAGAAATGCCAGTATTGAAGAAACAGCCTTTGTAACTGCTAGTCTCACAATAAAATATGATTATTAACTGTAAACGTGGTTTTTTTCCTGTTTAGAACTACAAATGCAACAGCTAGGGATTGCTTTTGCATGAGCTGCTAAGGAAATTTGTGTGCTTATAGTCCTGTGAGCTGCTGCTGAGGCAGTGGGAAAGAATAAACTCTGTTTGTGTAGCATATGACAAAAATGATGAGTGGGTTTGGAGAATTGGGAACAGCTCACCATTGTACAACATTTGATTGCTCAGAAAAATACTCATAACAATGTCCTGGTCTTAGTCTTTTCTTAAATGTTGCTTAAAACCACTTGTACAAACCAACCAGGGCCTGCAGATGCTTTAGGGAGGGAAGTGGTAAAGCAAAGCAACCTGTGAATATGCAGCCTGGAGCACAAGCTGTTGCCAAAGGAGAAGGCAAGGTCTCACCTTCTGCTCTCATGAATGTGGAATCCTCACTTTCTTGTCCAAGTTGTCCTGTTCTTCTGCCTTTTCACATTCCTTCTCTCCTTTTCTCTCAGGAATAAAGCTTAGGTTAAAGAATGCACCCTGGAGTAATCGTCTTGGAAAGCACTGACTCAGTGATGCACTGTCTGAACACAAGGACTTCCTTTTTGTTTAAATATTTTATCATTTATTTATTAATACAATTTTTTAGAGTGGAAAAATCCCACAGTTCTTCTTCCATCATCTCAGCTCTGCCCTTCAACAAACTTGATAGCTGTACAGGAAACATAACTCAATTTTCCCTTTCTTCTTTCCTTTTCTCCCTCCCTCCCTGTCCCCCAATATCCAGCTGGTATAGTTTTGCTGGCTTAAATTAGGTCTTAATTCATGCCACCTAACCCTTGTTTACTCCAGAACATTTAATTTTGAGGAAACAGAACATTCCAGATGATAATAACCGAGATGAGAAATGAGTTTTTTAAAAGCATCTGTGCTACATTTTTTTAGAACAATTGCAAAAGAAAACCAAGAATAGATCTGAGCTGCAAAAACCAAAACAGAGGTTCTCACAGTAATGTTATCTTCTGCAAAAGAGTTTCAGAAGAAAAAATATTTATGTTAAGTGAAATATATTTTTAACCTTTTAAATTATGTATTTTTATATGGCATAATAGGGAAACAGAATTTTCTTCCTTAGTCTTGACCAGATAAAAAGATACAAACTAACTCAAGTTTAATATTACAGTCCTCTCTTTCAACTAACATTCCCCAAAATGATATTTTGCCGTTAAAAATTCATCTGGTGATGCTGATGCCTTGCCCTTATCAAACAGCACATTGGGATTTAACACAGCTGAAAGATTTTCCTTTGCTGCTATCCCTGGATATTTGTATTGCCATAACCAAATGAAAGAACATATGTGTAATGAATACATGGCACAAGTTCCCCCCAGCCTCCAGAAGTACAAAACACAGCACTTTATGAGGAGTTTTTTGTTTTTTTTTTTTCTTCTACATTTTTATTCCAAAATCTTGAAACTACTTCAAACTTACATGCATCTCCCCCACTTTGCTGTTGACATGCACCAGGAGAAAGCAGCAGGACAAGGTTAAGGAGTTGTTTTCCACAGGACCTGATAACTTGCACAAACAAAGTGATGAGGGGGCTGAAGTTTCTAGAGGCCACCATGCAGTTTGCAGCTCAGAGCAGCTATTCCAGTGCAATTTATGCTTGGCTTCCACCAGCAGCTGCTCCTCACGGAGGGACTGCAGTAAATCAGCACCTCCAAAGCAGCCAATTTGCACCAGGGGGGAAACACACTCTCAATATTTCTGTACTGTTAACAGTCTGCTATAACGAGCTGCATAAAGAAAGGTTGAAGCATCAACTCCATTTTGGGCTGATTTGCAAGGAATAAATCATCTCTTATCAGCTGGACCAGTGCCAACATAGCACAGTAAAACACAGTGCTACCTACCCACAGCTCCTCAGCAGCTTTCCATCAACCAATACCTATTTGAAGTCTCTTTTAGTTATTCATTAGGGTTTGATAGCTGTTGTCTGTCCTGAGGAAGGAGCAGGTCCCAGATATGGTGTGGTGCTGTCACACTGCTTCTCTCCTCTGCTGTTCACCTGGGCTGACTGGTGCTAAATCACAGCAACATATGGACCGTGCCTGACATTTATCTCCTGGAAATCAATATGGATGGCATTAAGAACCTATCCAGAAAGGCATAAAAACGTGCAGAGCAAGTCAGGAGATGGAAGAATAAAAGGAAAATATATGGGGGTCAGGCCTGGGTATCAGAGCTGGATCCCCCAGAGGTCAAGCAGGTCCTTTGCCCAAAGCAGCCCCAGAGTGAAAATTTACAAGCACAGCTCAAACACAACGAAGTAAGTGGAGGAATTGTGAGATGGGGATTTCAACAAAAACCTGTCAGGACCCTATTTCTTTTGAGCAGTTAATCCTTCAAGGTGTGGAAATAATTGAGAAATTTTATGTCATATTGTTTAAATATAAAATCTGGATTGTTCGTAAAAATTTGTAGAATTACAGAGCAGAAGAAAGTAATATTTTGTTTAAGATTAAACAGCTAGAAGAAAAAAAAAAACCTAAATTTTATTGTAATGATTTTGGTTATTGAGATCATCAAGATTCTTAAGCTTTTTCTAAAGGAAAAAAATTCCACTACTTGCAGCTGAGTACTGGGGTTTGGAAGCACAAGTTTTGCTTTTGTTCTGTCAATATATTTCTGAAAAGCTCTAAGAGAGTGTGCCCGCAGGTGAAGGTTTTGAAAGCAAACAAAATAAATATTTTCAAGTGTTTTTCAGAAGCTGACCTGGGAATCCTAATGGTGAGAACACATTCAAGGTATAAAGTTATCCTGCACATTAACAGCTTTGAAATATTCTCCACTATGAATTTTGGGGGAAAAAAAATGCTAGCAGTGTATGCAACAGCAACATGAGATTTCCTGTGGAAGGCATTACTCTCCTATTTGTCATCCAGCATTCAGAAGAAACCTCTTTGGGTTTTGCTTTTTATGAAGACTAGGAAGGAGCTTGTCATACTAGCACAGTGGAGAAAAACACAATGGGTATGGGATTGTTCCTTTAATGCAAAGGATGAGCAGGTAGTCATGCAACATTTATCACTGAAGGGCAGAGGAAGCAATCAATAATGGTTTCCCATGTGGGCTATTTTTCTCATCACTTTACAGAACAAATCCAGGTCTCTGAATAGATGAAGCATGGAAAAAACTCACCCCTGTGGTCAAGGCCATTGTTAAGACTCCTCTGCTTCTACTGCCCTGCTTTGCAGTCTGAACCCTTGCACTGGTTTCTGTTTTGTCCAGCAGAGATCATTTACCCTAAAGCAGAGCCATGTACAGGCTTCTGAACTTTGCCAGTAAAAAGGCTTTTGTAGAAAAATGTATCAATGCTCAATAGCTTGGGTTAAAAAAGAAAACCGAACTCAAACAAACAAAAAAATCCCACTTAAACCATGAATTGCAAGTTGGGAATAGTCAATGTTTCTTACCTACATTAATCTCCTTACCTCCTACTTCTCATTCTTTCCCTACTGCCCTTCATCCTCAAATCCAAAGTGTTATTCCTGGTGCTAACAAAATTCAGTTTCAGCTAATTATGCCAAATTTAAAACAGGGAAGGAAGATCTAGGAAAGGAGATGAAGACATCCAAACAGGGACAATAAGAGGTAATTGTCCTTCATATTTATTTAATGACTGGGATGCTTAAAGAACAGGAATTGATTTGTACAGGTTTCATAGCATGCACTGTACTTAAAAAAAAAACAAACAAAAAAAGAAGTTATGGCACATTTGGAACTTAAGTCTTAATGATAATTCATTACTAAAAGTGCCGTCCAGGAGTATTCATTATTTGACAGCTACAGGAAAGGAGAGACATATCCAGGCTGCCTGTAGTTTAACAAACTGCTGCCCTCAGAATATGTATCAAACCAAACCCCCAGGTTTCAGAGTTTAGCAAAATCTCCAGCTTTTCTTAACTCACACAAAATAAAATAACATTTGGCAAAATGTCATAAGTTTGCTTTATGCTGCCGTTTTGAGGATTGCAACAATAGAGGTATTTTCTTGAAGTGTCAACTTAATTAATTTCACAGTTCTTCTTGTACTTTCCCTTATTGCCAGCAGCCTTTGTACTTGAGCAAACACAGAACTCCTAGAATGGAAAAAGTGTTAATTTTTCTAACTTTTAAAGAAGCAAGCAAGCAAACTTTCATTTCAAATGCTTAAAAGAAAGACTGGCATTATTTTTCACTCCCATGCATGAGCCTAATCTAGTTTGATCACAGCTCTAGAAATTTTCAGGTCTGAACAATAAGTCTAACACCTTGACTCAAAAAGGAACTTTCTGTCAGCATTTTCTTTTCTTTGCAAGGTCAAGGTGAGGACAAAGCCTGTTTCCCTGAACCTGCTTTCCTTTCCTGTGATTAAATACAATACTATGCAGAAAGAAAGTGGAGTGGAAAAGAGCAGATACCCAGCCACACATCATTCACAGCCCTTTCAGGAGGCAGGCAATGCCCAGCAGTTATCCCCTCCAAAGTGACCACCCTGAGCTTTGATTCTGCTGCTCCAAAGCCCACAGGACTCCAAACCCACCCAGTCACTCCTTTTCCCTCCTTATTGCACCTCCAACACACCACGGAAAACCCCAGCCTGCAGTCTTGCTGCAAATGGAATTATCTTTAGCACAGTAAGTTGAAGTCATTATTTATTTATTCCCTAGCAGTGTAGGTCGATAATTAGCACATAATTCGAGGTTTCCTAGGCATGACAGCCTGCTCTGATAGCTGCCCCTGGTCCTGATTAAATCTCTGCCTCGGATCTCCCAGCAGCACCTCTTGTAAGAAAATTCCAGGCTCTGCCAGTATCAGGTTGTTGTCTCAAAGTTTGAAACCGTCATAATTGTCTGGGGAGAGGGAAGAATTTTAGGAAGATTTTTATTTTATTTTATTTTATGAAGATTTCTGTGACTAAAGGTTGCTTGGCATCCAAAGAATCTGCAAGAACACGGATGTGACTGCAGGGGATCCAAAGGGATATTACACCTGAGACTTTAAAACAGCATTTGGAACAGAGACATGCACAGGCTTTGGAAAGGAAAACAAATATATCTGAGTACTAGAAAACAAAAAGTGAATTCAGTGCATGAAGTTTATTAAGGCTGCTCTAGCCCACACCCCATGGAGAATACACAGGAGCTGTTATGATGAACCCAGTCTGTGCCCATATTTTCTTCCTGCTGCTCCACAGTGCCCTGAGTCCCACGTGTCCTGAGCTGAGCAGAGGCCATTGTCTGGCTCTGTGGTGCCAGCTCTGCCTCCCAGGATGGACAGGCTGGGCAGGATCCTCCAGCATTCCCAGTGAGCAACTCAGAGCATCCCTGAGCCTCCTCATGGACACTGCTGGCTGTTGGCTGCAGACAGTGCTCATTAATGCTGCCCCTTTTGGGGGTGTATGTGGGACTGTTCCTCCACCCCCTTGGGAAAACACCTATATCCCATCCCTCTGAGGTCCGAGGTGGTTGGGAGCTTGTGTATCCCATTCCCCTGAGGTCTGAGGTGGCTGGGAGCTTGTGTATATCCCATTCCCCTGAGGTCTGAGGTGGCTGGGAGCTTGTGTATCCCATTCCCCTGAGGTCTGAGGTGGCTGGGAGCTCCTGCTCTTCTGGGCCTCCTCCAGAAGTCTCCCGGTGGGATCTGTTCCAGACCTCCATCCCCTCAGGCAGCAGCTGTCAGGGAGGGGAGCTCCCACCCCACGGAGCTCCCACCCCACCAAGCTCCCCCTTGCAGGGACACAGGACAGTGGCCATGTCCCAGCTAAGGGCTGCTCCCAGGCAGGACATGGCCCCTCCACAGGGAGGAGAAGGCCTCAGCAGCCTCTTGCCGGAGGCCTGGTCACTGAGGGCTTGTGCTCTCCCTGGTGGGGTTCCAGCCAAGCCCCCAGACCTTGGGGTGCAGCTCTGTGTGCCCGGGGCAGCAGGATGGCAGCTGGGGTGATTGAGCTGTGACCCTCAGGGACGATGGCAGGGCCTGTTCCTGCTCGCGGCGCCCAGAGTTGCTCGCTCCCCGTGAGATCGGCAGGTTTCCTACGCAGTGCTGGAAAGGTCATGGCTCTCTGGAGCCTGCAGGCTGCACTGCTGTCTCCTTCATCCCTGAGCCACCAAATGCCACTGAGCTGAGCAGCCTCGGGCAACAAATTAAACCCGTGGGATAGAACGGACCGTCATCTCAGATGAAAGGAGGGGTGGTTTGTTGGAGTCCAGGAAAGCTGGAAAACTTTTCCTGTCTCTTTTAAGGGTCAGTTTTTCCCTAGACCCCCTCAAGGGAACTTAGTTTTTGATCTAAGTCCCTGGAAATATCGCCCTTCGCTTTTGGATGAACTGAAAGCACCAAAGATGTGAGAAGGATTTTGTTTAGTTTACCACAGAGTGAGTGTTTGTTTTTAGGTTAGTTTTTAGGTTTTGCTATATACAGGATAATGGAGAAAACGTGGAGAATCTAGGACGTCGGCTTTGCCTTCTCCTTCTTTCCTCTCCTTCTTCCTTCTCCTTCTTCCTTCTCCTTCATCTCCATTCCCTGTGGTTTTCTCATTGGTGGAGGGATTTCATTCAGAAATGACATGTTAATAAAAATAGTGATTATTGGGACAGGAAACAAAATGAAATACATAGCACTGGATAATTGGGTAAAAAAGCTTTATAAGATGTTGGCTTCTTCCAGCAGCAGCCATTTGTTCACCTGAAATCACAGCGGCAGCCAGAGCACAGGCTGTGCAGCTGAAACTGAGATAAGAGAAAACAAACAACTCCTGAAAGCAACAAGAAGGTTTGTCTCCAGTCATTTTGAGAGCATGGGACACTGAAAAGAAGAAAACTAGCTCAGCCAGCTGAGTAATTTATCTGAGATCTCCCAGGTCATACACACAGGCCTCTCCTGAGCATCCTCACAGCACATCCTCACAGGAGACTCAGGACAACTGTTCTCACCTTCTCTATGTCCCAATCTTGCTCATGCAAGGACCTTGGGTACCACCACAGGACAGAGGGATTCTGGCAAGAACATTTCCTAAATCCCTCTGTGGATATAGATTTGATAAAGGCATCCTTGACAAAGATTGGTTTCTGGAGGCCAGTCCAACCCCTCAATCCATAGACGTTGAATAAATGTCACCCCAAACTCCCATCCCAAAATATTACCTCTCAACATCTCAGTAAACACAATTTTTTTCTTTCCTTGGACTGACCCCTTACTACATTTGAGGGGCTAGCTTGCAGAGGACAGGTTCATCTGCTAATACATGAATCATTATTGCTTTGAGCCTCTGAGCTAGCATTTTTATGAGCATATTTCAAAATGTATTTGATTGCTGTTAGAAATCATTTCAGTTCATGCTCGACAGCCAGGCCAACCTAAGCCAATATGCTCTGCCTGGCACTGTGGAAGGATGTTGTGAGAATTTAATTACTAACTGCAAGTTACTGTGCATATGGCAGATTTTAAATGTACTGGTGGTTGTTTTTTTCTTGCCTCCGAGATAAAACCACCCAGTTGTTTAACTCCAGTTTATTAAGATTTCTATCTAGCATTTCTGATAAAATTGTTTCAGATTGCACATCCTACAGAGAACAGCATGCTGCCTTTTCCTCTCCGTGAGCTGCTTGCAGGCCATAAATGCCATCCAAGCCAAAGTGAGTCCTCTTTGCCCTTCTGTAAGCCTGAGCTGAACGTCAGAGATTAGATTTACTTCATTGCCTTCATGTAAGAAAGCTTTTGGAAAAACATTTGTTTTATGTGATAAGGTACAACAAAACATCACTAGAACAGAACTTCTTAGCTCTGGCAGCAAGAGACTCACCTTGGGGAATGAAGGGAGGGAGGGATGGATGCAGACTGTAAAAGAACATTTAAAATAGCTTTTACTTGTCATCTCCTTTCCCACTATTATGATGGTGCTGATGTTCTTCTACTGTTAGGCCTCCGTGTGACATAAAAGCTCTGTGATATATGTCACACTGATATTTGCACACTGAGTAAGTCAGAACCTCATCTTGAATCAGATTTCATCAGCATGTTTGCAAGAGGAGGAGGAGGAGGAGTTTTCAGAATGTCTTTTATTAATATATAGATGATGTGTATATGTGGCACACTAAACCACAGGTTTGCATGAAGTCCTCAGGCCTGGCACGAATTTACTGATTAGGAGCCTCATTTTTCTAAGCAGCCAGCATTTTTCTATTTGAGCTGAATCTTCAGCTGGTGTATGAAAGAACAATTCTGTGAGATGTGATGATGCTGTGTGAACTTGCCTCAGACTAAATTTATCACTCATGCATTTATCAAGGCACTTCAAAGGAAAAGAAAGAAAGACAACCTAAAGGTCCACTGTTTTGACTTGTGCTCAGGCAAAGAACTTAAAAATTTATTTCAAAAACATTAGAATTGGAATGTCTTGAATAGGTTTAATAGTTACATAGAGCCATAAAGAAGGAGGAAAGCCTTGTGTCACTGTGGCCTGATGGCTGGCAAAAAGGGGCCTCTGATTCAGACTTAAGAAAGGCGATTTGGCTCCAGGATCAAAACATGAAGCAGGCTCCCAAGAGATGAAAAGTGTCATGACTTTTTTTCCAGTAAGGCTGAACACAACACAAATCCCTCACTGCCCCTCAGGAGCCCACTGAAGCTTTGAACTTCATTTCTTTTCAGAAAAAGAAGGTGCAGTGCATTATCCTGGGCCTCAGCATTATGATAGCTCGAGACTGTGAGGGAAAAACACAGCTTGGACATGCTAGGCTGTATTCTAAGTATTTTAAACAAAAACTCCAACAGGGTTATCATTCCAAATATACCTTTCCAAAGAAAAAGGAAAAGCATTTTCAAAATAACTGTGTCACTTTAATGAACTTACACTGCTCTCAAGAGTGACTCAAAATGACTTATACCATCTAAAAGGAGAAAAAGTGAAGCAAAAGTTATCTAGGTTCAGTTTCACAAAAATATTTAACTACTTACTTGTGGTGAGTTGGACCTCAGCTGATCTGCTTGACTTGCATTTGTACCCTTGATGCAGATTATAATGTCATAACTCTCCCTTTGACCAGCAGGACCAGAACATGCAGCACCTGTCTAGCCTTGACCTCCTCTGTGGGGTGAGGGTGGCCAGGTCACCACCTCACCCAGAATCATCCTGAGAAGCCCCAACATCTTGCTAATTGCTTTTTAATATAGAACAATCAGCTTTTCAATGAAAATAGCAATTTCTTCACTTTAAACACATCATTTTAGTGTTTAATTTTCTCCTTTTTGATGATAGGTGGCATCAGTTTCTGCTCAGAATGCCAGTGCTTGAAGTACATGGAGAATTTCAATAGGTTTTGGCAAATGTTTCACTGCTAACACACCACAGCCCTGACCTGTGTGATTTGGAGCTCTGTCAACAGATTAAGCAGATTTCACTGTAATGAACTGCAAAAGCACAAAAATATTTCCTGAATCCTGATTATAATCTTTTTATTAAAGCTCAGTTATTCATGCTGAGAACCCAAGGCCTTATCACCAGGTAAATTGCTATGTGGCAGTTCATGCTTTCCAGGTTGGACAGTGCAGCTCAGTCTTCCCTCAACTCCCACTTTTCCAGTTCCATGGAATCCTGATGTGCCTTGTCCTTCCCTTCCCATCCCATTACTGTAACTCTGAGCTCCTCAAGAACTTTTCCTGCCAGCTGGGCCCATCCAAAGAGTCATCCTACAGCCTGCACTGTCAGCAACAGAGGCCATCAGGAAGCTCTGCTTGGCTTTTATAAAATAAATAATATGGTATACATGGTCCAGTGAATGTCACATCACTTTGCTGGTTGCAGCCTTACCCCTAGGTTCTGTAAATGACAGAATTTTGTGAGTTAGAAGGATCTTTATTTTCCAGTACAGATCACCTACATCGGTAACACACCTGAAAGAAGATACACATTACGAATAAATGTTGATAGAAAAAGATGAAGACTAAAAGGGAAGTTGTAGGATATGGTTGAGCAGTAAAAGTGAGCTTATCATAAGAAGAACAAAGGGCAGAAAGACCTTGCACTAAATTTGCATGAGTTTTGTTTACTGGCTTTTAGGAGTATAGTTAGTTTTAGACACTGAAATAAACTCTTGGATTAATTAACAGGTTAGGAATGCTTCATAAATTCTAGCATAAATAAAGGGGGTTTTGTTTGTTTACTTGCTTTTACCTCAACATTACAGACAGGAAAAGATCCCTGCCCTTGTTTCCTTGCTTTAAATTCCAGTGATGAGTCAGGATGCAAAGGCAAGTCTAACCAATAAAGATGCTCAACTACATTACAGTAACAGACAGCCAAAACAAAACAAAATAAAACAATGACCAAGCCACATAGGCTGAAAAATCATTATCACTGCCACTCAGTGCTCAGTTACAGGCTCATATTAATGATTCACAGTCGATTCATGAAGATTTATTGAACACAAGGGTGGCTACATCCACAGAATACATTCTTCACAATGAAAAATCTGATGCTTAGGATAACTTCTGCAGTACAAGTGTTGTCAGATGCAGAGCTGCTGACAAAATAATTATACAAACCTAATTTTTCTGGATATTATTCACAAAACATTCATTCTAGCAAGCATATGATACCTTCAAAGGTGATGTTTCTTCTTCCAAGAAAAGCTGACTTGATTATAATAGGAAGTTGGGTCTACAGAGTGCCTTGGCTTGAAACAGAGCAGTGTTTCTACAGAGTCCTCAGCCTGGAATTACAAAGAAATGCAAAAGAATGCAAACACTGATCCTGGGGATGGAACTAAATTTGCCAAGGCTGTATCAGGCCATTCCTGCTGAGGCTGTGGTATTGTCACCTACCTGAAGGCTGCAGCCAACCCTTCCTCCTCTGGGAAAACCAGGGAATCAATGGCTGCTCTTCCACTTAGGCAGTCACTGTCCTTGCTGTTCCCACTGTAGGAAGGAAAAAGCTTGGGCACTCAGGTCAGTTGATTGGTGATTGACTCACCCAGCTGATTCAACTGAACCAGAAGGGTGTAAGAGAGTCAGGGACATGGCCTCATGTCCCACCCTGCTCACTCGGCTGGAACTCTGTGTGCCCCAGGAGAAGCCGCAGGGTGGGGAAGAATGAAAGAAGAGGTTGGATCCTTTCTCAGATGCTCTGTTCTCCTTGATCACAAATTGCAAGCTTTGTCATACACACTGGAGAAACAGGCTGGCCGAGATCCAAAATCAATGTTAAAACTAGCAATGTATGTTTTATCCCCCTGAGCAGCTCAGGAACCCGATGGGTTCTCACCCTGCTGTCACCCAGCACAAGAGATGACACAGAGCATCTGCTTGTGCAGTTACAAAGTTGTTTGCTGGCGACACAAAAAAAAGCATGACAGTCAGTTCAGAAATATATTTTAAAACAGGATGACAGAGGTCAAACTAAGAAGGGTGTTAAAAAAGAGTTGGCAGCATCTATTCACAGCTTTTCACCATAAGAGAACTACGGGGCATCCTATGGAATGAGAGGCTGTGGTACTGACTCGCAGTGATTGTGCTATTTATTACAGCAGGATGTTGTGAGATCCAGAGCTCTGAGTGGATTGGATACACACAGGTCCACTGTCCTCATTAAGCTAATGGTTGGGGTGGTGTGTAGAGCCTCTGGCTTGGGAAGGCCTTACCCTGAGAAATTAGGGGGAGATATATGGTGAAAGGATCATTCTACATTTTCCATGTGTCCTATTTCATTCTCCTAAACACCAGTTATGGCTGTTTTCAGTGACTAGATGCTGGGCTATATAGATGACAGCATTCTGTGCTGTTACCAATCCAGTTTTGGATGTGCACCCTCAGGGCCAAGTCTCTCAAGACTGTGTGGTGACTACCTTTCAGAACTTATTATGTGCAATTTAAATTTTAAAATGCCCATATGCTTTGTTATTCTAGTTTTCCTTTGTGTGAATCTTTGAATTTTAATACACATGTCCAAATGTACAATGATAAAACATGCAGCTCATGTCAGCAGTAAAATGCATAGTAATTTATTAACTTTTCCAGTGTGAATACAAATTGATTTGATTATGTGCCACATAATGAAAAAGTATTTGCAGTCACAACTTGCATTCTACTTGCTGCAATTCTTTTTTTAATTGAACATTACAAAGAGTTTGAAAACTGCACAACACTTGTTAAAGGCCAATAGGAAACTCTAATATTATGAAAAGTGATCAATGCTTCTACATGTCTTTGAATAAACCCTTGATTCAGAAATTATGTTTTTCAAAAGCAGGTTGCCATATATTGTTCTCTGGGTATTTGTAAGCATTCTTGGCCAAAACCCACTGTTTTTATTTAGGACAAACCTGAACTCAATACCTTTTAGTTACATGTCATTAATGCTTTTGTAATATAAGTCACTGTATTCTGTGAAGCCATTCTGAAATCCATGATAATGTACTAAAAAGGTCATGGTAGTTTGGGATTCTTTCCAAAGAGAATTTTTGATTGCTAAGTTTACAGTGGTAGCATCCAGATCTAGAGACATGTGAAGACCTCATCATTCCTTGGTTTCTGTCCACCCTCTTAGCTAGATCTTCTAATTTGCAATACCATCTTTTATCTGTGGAATGACCTCTTCCATTGACTTAGATGAGCACTAAGTAGCAGGCAGTCAAAATAGCAGCAGGTGAAAATAGAACATCATTGTTAGAAACACCTTCAATCAAGTGAATTCTGGTAGTTGTTCTTCCTCCCAAAGCCTCTCATGAAAAACCAAAGGTATTTTTGTCCTAACTGAATAATAATATGCCAAACTCCCTCTGAACTACAACTTCTATTGCAGTTCTTCTCACAGCCCAACTCCCTGGATCCCAAAACAGGCCATAATGCACTTTTGTATGGCTGTTAATGAACCATTTCAAATGAATACTGGATACTGAAGGAATTACATGCTGTGTAATTGATCTACAGAACAGATTAGGACTGGTGCTATTTCATTAAATCTTATTAGCTCTGGCTTAAGTACTTAAAATTGCAGCTGTCCTGTGTCAGATAGATTACAGCCCTTGTCACATGGCAAGTGAGGTTTTCATCTACTAGATCACAGTTTTTATAAGGAACATGCTGATGAAAAGGAATATAAATGAAGGGCTGTGAAGGCTCCATCTTCAGACACATTGAGCCCCAAATTATTCATTCAACTGGGGGAAACACTTCAAAACTTTCAAAATATGTATGAAGACCTGGTGGTTTTTTTCCATATTTTGGTCTTAGGTCACTTTTATGGAACCTGAGTTTGGGTTTTTGCATGTGGAACAGCCCTGGAAAGTTCTGGTGGGGGAGCACAACAGAGATCTTATATGATTGCAGGGGAATCCAGACCTTCCAAAACACCAACTTTTTCTCTTGGTTCCTTCCCACTGGAGTTTAGCATGCCTCAGGAACCAGGAAGCCAGTAAGGCTAGAGAACAGTTGTGGCTAAGGAACAAATAGATTCAACCAAAGCAAAATTAAATTCAGCTTGGAAAACAGTTTGTAGCTCTCAAAGGAGAAAGGTCTTTTTATTACCATAGAACTCAAGCTAATTTTTAGGGACCCTCACATGCTTTAAAAAGTATATTTTTCCTGGCTTGCCTTTGACAGCAGTGTGCTAGACTTGATGGTCTTTCTTACCTTCTATTCTTTTGTCCTGTGACCTAGTATTTAGCTCCAAAATCTCCTAAATCAAACAAAATAGCATATGAAGGCTTTGATCTGAATTTCCTCCACAAGGCATATTACACTACACTGAATACTTTTCATGAGATCTAGAATGCTGCACTGTGGGAAATGAGACTGTGAATTTGAACACCATTAAGTAGGATTTCAGATTATACTAAGGGGTGAAATACTGACAAAAGAACCATAGACTTTGGTTAAAACAGATAATACTCAAGGCTTTTTTTATTATTATTCCTTTGATGAGAGAATATTTAAGACCCTCTCACATGCAGAGACACCATGTTAGTACCACAGCCAAAGCAGTGGTTCATACAGATAAAGACTAAAGTAAAATTAATCCAACAGATGTGTTTTGCAAATATAAGAAATTGTTCCAGCAAGTCTTAAAAAAATGACAATCACATAAAATACTCCCACCTTTTAAGAGTTATTTGATTTCTTTTCAATTATTATGTAAATCTCAAAGCCATTTATCTACCACAAAAACCTGTTTTCCTTCTTATACCCTAAGTCTGGTTCTTGCAAGCCTGCCTGCAGCCGGTGGCCTTGGCACTCAAACCTGCCAGGACTGACCACTCTCAGACAGTGTGGCCATGGTCAAATGCTCTGCACTGCGCACTGAGTGCCAAAATTCCAAGACAACCAATTCTCTTTCATCATGGTGGTATCAGAGTGAAGATTTGGAATCTCCCTTGAAATCTCTGCCAGCAAACACGGATATGTTTTGCTCCTCTCAACTTCAAAGCTCCTAAACTGCACATGCAAGACTCCTTTTAGGAGAGTAGATTATTAGGTATTCCTCTAAATCTCACCTGGTAAAACCATCTTTTTCCTTCTTTTGCCTTCTCACCTCCCTCAAGGAGTAAAACTCCATCAGAGCAAACAAAAGGAGAATACAGATTTCATACCATTTAAAAGGTGGAAATTGTATTTGGAGAGAAGATGAAAACTCACTCACAAACTCACTCCTGTACAAAGCCTTCAACACCTGCTCCATAGATGATAAATATAATTGTAAATTCTCTGATAGGTTAACATATGGAGGTTAAATGCAGGGCAGCTCTTCCCAATCTATATTTAGCCTGAAGCTTCCTAGGTGTTTTAGACCTGCAGGAAGGCTTGAAAACTGAGATTGTCCGTGATTTTATAGAGTATTGCTCGATTTATTAAAGATGCTATTCTCCCTGCAGGTCTTATTACACTGTTCAAAAGGTTTTGTTCAACTTACCACAATCACAGAATTTTAAGTATTTTTGTATCTAGAATCTCACCCAGAATTATTCTTTTGTGTATGTTCATGTGTAACCTGCCTCATGTGACATGAATAAAGATCAGAAATTACACACAACTAAACTCCAGGAGAATTGGCTTTGTATTGCATCTTGCACACTCTATTTCAAGAATAAAACTGGGGCAAAATATCGTGACATGCTTTCTAGATACTAACCAAGAGTAGACAAGGACTGATGGATTTTGCATGTTAAAAGTAAATATTTTATTACATATCATGCCCTTGAAAAATTAACTTTGTTTCCATTCAATTTTGTTCAGCATGCCTTGAAATAGGAATGGCAAAAGCTATTCAAGGAACAGATCACCAAGATTCACAGTACCACAGTGACTGCAATTACCTATTTTCCTGGCTCAGTAAAACAAAACAATTTTATTTAAAAAATAACTATAAAATATTAAACAGTGAAATGAACAGATACCATCTGTGTTTCTCCTTCAACGTGACTGAAATAAGCTGTACTGAAAAGCTGTGTGCCACAGACCCACATCCAAAACCTACTGATGACAGTGTTCATCAATTCTGGCAGCTTTTTGGATAAGACCTCGTCACTGCTCTGTCCATATGCACAGATCCTGCATGAACCACTGGATACCTTATTAAATTCAGGTTCACAAAGACGCTGCCAATGGGTCAGCTACAGTAAAATATTTATATTCCAGTGTAACAGTATTTATATACGCTCCCTACCTCTTGCTCTAATTTGACTTCTTCTCACTAGGCTTGTGTTTGTTTTTCAAATGCTGAAAAGACTTGGTTGGTTTGTTCAGGAGATTTGTCTAGACAGTGCTCACAAAGTGTATTTGCTCACATTTGACATTTTTACAGGGTGGGAAACAAAATGGAAGATCCAAGTTTCTAAGCTCCACAGATGGCACCTAAGCCAGTCAACTCAATTCCAGAATCAGGAGTATCCTTGTTCCAGGCACTCTCTGGAACAACACAACAGTGACCTGCAGGACAGGGATCCACTCACACTCAGGGCTTTGGGGCCAGCTGAGGCCTCCTGAAATCCATCCCTCTGCCAGCATATTTACTGCCTCGGAAGAGCCAGATACCCAACTGCTAAATTGTGATGCCTCTACAGCCAACAAACGTAAAACGTGGCAATATAACAGAGCATGTGGCTATTTTACCTATTCAACATTTACCTGTGTCTAACTAGAAGAGGTCTCTAAAATGCTGCTTTCCAGCAGTTCAAATGTTGAGAACCACCTGTAAACATTTGCAGAACAGTCTCTTTCTGGAAATAGAGACTCCTAAACAATCAACCTTGAAATGTATCATATATTATAATATATTTCCAGTGTTATTTACAGATCTTCTTGTTTAGTACAATGAACCAGACATGCTGAAAAGGTAGGATTTTTCCAGTCCTCTTTTATACGAAGTACAATAAAAAAGGCACATAATTATTCACCATAGGAGTTGTGCACCGGTCCAAAACTTAAAGCTAAAAAGCTACCCATCAGAGAACTCTTTTATGAGGCAGTATTGGGATGTCTCCTTTGAACTCAGCAGAGAGAGATCTGTCTATCAATTCCTCTAGGAGAGCTTAAGGAATCTACTTTCCTGTTGAGTTCTGATCTTCACAGGATCTCCAAATCAACAGAAAACTCTCATTAAGCTTCCCATGTCATCTGCTGGAGCAAGGAAGAGTCAAACAGGGCATGTGTGTGTCTGCTTTTCTTTTTCTTCTCTCTTTCCTTGGAATGCCCAGCTAGAGAGGACTCTTGAGAGCCAAGACCTGTTCAAACCAATTTGCTTTAAGACAAATGCCTGACAAGATATGGCACACTGAGCAATGGACAACAGCAGCAGAGGCAGCTCAGCCCCGCAGTCAGTGTCGACCGTGTTTGATCCAGTTTCTAATCATCCATTTCTGCCCCGAGCACCTTTGTACAACTAATCTGAGCCCAAAATTTGCATCCTTTGACATTTCCACTTCTAGACAACGGCCAGTGTCTCTGCTGATGATTGGACCATTCTGGGAAAAAAAGAAGGAAAAAAAAAAGAATTAGAGGAAGGAAAAGACTAAAAAGAAAACAGTGCTAGGTCTGTAAATCCTTAAAAAGCATTATGAAATGCATGGAAATTTCTGTATATATCAAGTGATAAATGCCCCAGAAAGTGCTAGAAATTCCTAGGAGAAGTTAGCTAATACATACAAAGTACCAAAACAATTCCTTGATAATTGTAGATTTAGGAATTGCTGGGAAAATCCCCCCAAATCACTAGAAAATCTCTAAAAAGCACTAGCGAATCCCTACAGAGACCAAGAAATAGGAAATCCCAGAAACTGTAATATTGCTTTTGAAAGCCTTAAAAATTATTTGAGGATTCTGGATCTAAAAAAATGCCTATAAAGGTGCTAGAAAAATCCTAGAAAAGTTCTAGATGCAAAAAACTCCTGGACAGTAAACAATTACAAGCATGTTCTTGACAATCAGGACAGAAATTGAGAATATTCCAAGACAGGATAAGTAAAAAATTCCTAGAAAGCATTCTCCAAAATTTCTAGTAATAATGAAAGAATATTCCTGGCTAGCACATGATCTGTGGAAAACATATTTGACTGTTTCTAAAAGGTGCTGGGGGGAATTCCTAGTCCAGCCCTCCAAAGATCTCCTTGTTTTTCATGAAAATCTCTCTAGAGCAGTATTCCTCTCCAATTTATCTCTACGAGGCTTCCAGAGCTCTTCCATGTGGTGGTGACTTGGTAGTGAGTTTTTGAGAAATCTCAGAGAAAGGTTGGAGAAATGCAAGCTTTTGTTAAACTGTCCTGAAATCCATTTTCTAAGGGAACTTTTGTAGTTTCCCAGGAGAAAGCTTTGATGAAGAATGTAAATAAGAGAAATGTTGATGGTAAGGTGGTTGCCTTGACCAGTGAAATGTCTTCCTCTGTCTTGTTGTGAATTCCTGACTGGGACACAGTCAGAGAGACACAGAGACAGGGAGAGAGACACACACAGACGTTCCCTGCAGCTGAATCCGCTGGAGGGAGAAAGATTTGTTGTTTTCTTGATATTAATAAATAAGCCTTCTGAGACAAACATGGACATGAGTGATTTGTGGAAAGGCTCTGGGAAACCAGGGCTGACTCCTTTCTACACTTCCACACCTGTGTGAAATCCCAGAACCTCTGTGCTGGCCTCAGGACATCTTCGCACTTCTTGAGGGTGGGCGTCCTGCCCTTGCCGTCGTCCACCAGGCATTTGGAGTCGGGCAGGAAGGCGGTGGAGCCCAGCGGCCCCAGCTGCAGGACACCTTCTGAGCTGTAGCGGACGAGCTGGGGAAGAAAGGAAAGTTCTGAGGTGGTGAGGAGCCCCTTGTCCTGCTGCACGTTGGGTCTGGAACACACTGCTCAAGGGCAAAGCTTGGGAACCTCGCTGGTAAAACCTAGAACACAACATTCCCTTCTCCCACACTCCCCGCCCACTATTTCACTGCTAAAAGGGCAATCAAGAAAGCGAAGTAATCAATATGTAAATCATGCCCACTCAGCAGGAGTTGATTTAACAAGGACACGATGTCAATTCTGTCGTGCAGTTTGTTCTTAAGAGCTCTGTTAGAGGCTATTGATAGCAACAAGTCTAATTAGTTTTTGTAAATAAACGTTACTGAAAAAATCCAACCATGCAACCAGTATCCAAAAATATGAGAGGAAAAAAGAAACCATGAGGGAAATGGCAGCAAATTTGCTAACATATGCTTCAGGCCTACATAATAAAGAATGACACTCTGGTATTTCAGTTTTGTGTGAAGCACATTAAAGCGAAAATGCACGATGCTGATTTGGCAGCAGGCCAATACGTCAAATCAGACTTATCTACTTCTCACTTCTGTGCTTAAACCCAGAGTCATTAAACCAGCATAATATTTTTGCCCTTCTTACTCTGAAAGTGCAACACCCAGGTGCCAAAAGACTGCAGAGGGGAGTCAGCTACGTGGCTTGTGTGCTGTGAGCCTGGATGCTGCAGGGTGAGGATCTGAGCCACCAAAGAAATGCAATTACCACCCAGGAAATTCACTGCCTGTCTGGACTTATTGCTGTTATATGGCTGAAATTACTTAACAAGAAAGGGAAGGAAGGTCAGAAGTGCCTGCCATTTATTGGATGCCACTGACCAGTGTGTGAGATATCATTAAGAGTCAATCAAAAAAACTCAAATTAGAGTCTGGCTTTCTACTGCCATCCTTATTAACCTCAGAAGAATCATGCTGTGAATAATCATTTCTTGCTGGTGGTAAAAAAAGCATGGTCTACTTGCTCCCAGACCAGCTGCTCTTTGACATAGTATATGTTCATTCTCCCACCTGTCGTTTCTGTTCAGAGCAGCCATGTGAAGCACAGAGGTAGAACAGAGCCGACATCAGAGAGAGCAGAGAGATAACCACATGAGGATGCTCTGGGTATGAAGAGCACCTTTGTCATGGTACAGTCTCTACACACTAAATCAAGACACTTTTGGGGTTTTTTTCCACTCTGAGGTTAGGAGGGACATACGTAAAAGAAGCTCAAGCAAGCAAAGTAATTCAAATTATTAATGGACTTGCCAGATCAGACAAATTAACTTTGTTTTTTCACATAAAAAGGAGCTGGGAAAAAAACCAAACCAAACACAACATTTTCTCTCTCCTTTTTTTTTCTTTTTTTTAATAAAACCTCACTGTATATTTCACACTTCTATTTAATGAGTTTTCAGCAGAGCTCAAATGAACTGCAGGTATGGCTGAAACACTGGCCAGAAAATGTGTTCATCTTGCATCTTTTTCATCTCTCTGTAGTCCCAAAATTCCACCCCACAAGCTTGTTGGCTTTGCCTTATGTAGCTAATCAGAAACACTATTTATAATAGGCTATCTGCTCTGTAGGATAGGAAGAATTTTCCCTGTGGTTTGAGATGAGCAGCATTTTCCACACTGTTATTAAAATGGCCTAAAACATTCTCTGCCATCAGAATCTCAGTAGCCAGAATTACATGTGCTCTGCATCACAGTGGCCACGTACTTGGGAAAGACTTTGTCACAGAGCAGCTTGTCACAGCAGAAAGTGCCAGCTCTGCTCAGGCTTTAGAAGTGGAAGATAACATTAACTCTGTTCTAAACTATCTGCAGTATTGAAAGTGGCAGTTGTGTTACAGCTCAACAGGGTCAGGGATGGCTCGGTGCAGGGCACTTATCTGTGCAATCTCGAGACAAAGTGGAACAGCATGGGCTTAATTTCCTGAATCTCCACTTTCTGTCAAGTTTTTATGGCTGCTCCAACAGTCATGAAAATTTAGGCTTATCCTGCAATGAAATAGAATTCTTAAAAAAAACCCCACCCACAAAGAATTATCTCAGTTTAGACTGTATTACCCAGTAAAGCTGTAGTGCCTGCTTCTGCAAAATCAGACCAGAAATTAAGGCTCAAGAAACTACTATATGATTAATAACATCTCCCTCCAAAGAATTCCCATCTTAACTTCCTAGAGACAACTTAAACTATGAAAATAAAATAAGCATTAAAATAAATTGCTTGTTACTACAGGCTAGAAAGCAGGAACTGGGATACAGTCAATGAAAATGATACCTTCTGTGTTCAAACTTCATCTTAAGTGTCACTAACATATCCACAAAGAAGTAATCCCTGAATTTGTGTTAGGGCTGTGGGCATGATACATAATGCCAAATCCATTCCTGGTGCTAACCAGCCAAAATCAAATTACAAAGTCCCCTTTATTAAGAAATATTAAATCTTATTAATGAAAAAAAAAAAAATCTGTGCAGGTTTTGATGGGCTGAGATCCTTAGGTATCCACATGCTCCAAATTGCAAGCTGCAGAACAGAAGCACACTTTTATACATCACATGGGGATGGACCTTCACTCAGCTTTTCTCTTTTATCTGGGAAGAGCTGAAGGAGTCACATAAATGACACTGAAGCCAAGTGCTCTATTAAATACTCAAGATCTAATCCTGATACCATCTGCTATACTGATGGTAAGATAGGATAGTTTTCCCTTCAACATCCAGAAGTCTGAGCAGAATGCAAAAGATGTCAAAGGTTGTTTATCAAAGCCACCATACCTGGATCAAAAATAGTCAGTGCTGCTGCCTATGGAACATGATCCTCCAGGAATATCAATGTGGTAAGAAAATGGCACCTTTTAATTGGAGGATTTGATTTCAAAAACATCCATTCTTCCTAATTTCTAGTCAAGCGAAAAAAGCGCCAAATGATTACAGGTAATTGTTTGTAGGAAACAGTTACTAGGATGAGCTTGGTAGCTTTCCATACTAAATTTAACCTCCCTTTTTCATTCTTGCTCTCCAGGCAAAAGGAGGTCTTTAATGGCCCCTCAGTTCTGCAGGTTCAGGCAAGCTGTAAGCTGACACATGAACTGAAACAGAGAGTGATGCAGGAATCCCAAACTCCCTACATCTCCAGAATACCTGTCCCCTCAAGGCAAACACATCACAAGGTACCAAACTCCCAGGTTTGTTCCAGAATCCCACCCACCTCTTCCCACAAGTGGAGAAACTGCCTGTTCATCCATTCTGCTGCCCTGCACCTAAGTCTGGGCAGTCACAGCTCTACCCAGCAAAATGTTAAATACCTGCCCTCTAGCAACAGTTTAAGTGGAGCTTTTCATCTCCTCTCATGCCCTCTGTTTGTGTGGCTGCCAGCCCCGGGAATCCGAGCACGGAGCTCTCCCTTCCTTCTTGTTGATCTCAGTGAGGAGGGTGGAGAAGGAGGCTGTTCACCATGGCCCTTCTATCCCAAGATGCCATTTCATTAAGGTCTCCCCTCTCTCACATGCCATATAACCAGCCCCACATCACAGCATTCAAGACAGTGAACATTTCCACTGGGGCTGTGTAAGTGCTCTCAGATTGTTGAAAACCTGCATGTCCTATCACCATTCTAAGAAGCTTCCAGAGCAACACATTCCACTTTTGGGGGTGTTGTAGCTGTCCTCACAACCCCACTTTTTTTTTTTAAAATTATTATTTATTTATTTTACAGCAGAAGGGTATAATGTAGTGCAACAGAACCAGTGGGCTTTGCAGCTGATTGTATAACTCAGGCCACACACAGAGGCAAAGCAGTTCAAGACTCCAAATAAATTCCTTTCTTTACGAATCTCCTGTAGCCCTGGACTGTTTCTCCCAGCACTATTTGCAAACAGTTTTTCCCTGAAAGCCATTAAACTCAAACTTCAGATCCAATGAACACATATAAAAAGGACACTACTTTTCTGTAAAATAGGTTTTGAAATCGACTCAGACTGATGCAAAACCTTGTCTGGATATTCCTAGCTGTTAGCTTACAATGACTTAGCTCAAGTCAAACTCATTAAACTAAATTGATGTAAACTCAGCCTAAATGCATTCCAGAGCATCCGTAAAAGAGCTTGTCCCTGTTTGAATAAAGGAATTTAAAAGCTGATGTCATTACAGAGATGTGATTTATCATGGTGAAAACTGATCTTGAAAATACACATAGGGAAAGGCATTTTGTTCACAGAGCAGTCACAGTGGAGTGGTTTTATTTTGCCACTGCAATGCAGGACGACGACAGCCAAGGGAAACAGAAGGGTAAGACATAGAGAAAAAGAACATTTTACCACAGATGAACAGTCATCTTATTCCTAATTCAGCTTTCTTTAAAAACTCACCTGACTGGTGTGGGTTTCAGTGGAACCATGTGTACACTAAAATCACTGCTAAGCTGCTTGTCAGAACTGAAGAGTATGAAAAACAAACAAGGCTATAGCTGAAAAGGGAGAGGCTTTCACTTTGGTAGGACACATGAACACCAGTGATAACCCAACTGGGGAAAGTGAGTTCCATATTTATATTAATTTATATTCAGTAGGCATGTACAAATAACCCAAATCTCGGCTCAGCAGGGGTATTTTATGTCCTGTGCTTGAGATAAAAAATGTCAGAAATGGAAAGCTAAATGCGGCAGACAACTATGCTCACCCAGGCTGATTAGAAGAGGAGCTTTAAAAATGTTTATTTAATATATTAAAACGCTTGCTGTCAACACCTTTCCTGCTATGTGCTCGAATATCCTTGATAAGGGTTTGTGCAGCTGTGGTTCTCACACTGAATTAATTTTGTAAATTGTGATGAGATGATAGAAGTTTTCCAGCTGTGTAATCATTAATTAACTTGGCTGCATTTGAGTGGCTCCAACCCATGCTTGTCAGTGAAATACTTAACTTAGATAAAACATCACCTCTGCCTCACTTGGTGTATCGTGCAGAATGAAAACTCTTTTCCATTTTTTTTGTTGGTTGGTTTCTCTGTTTTAAAGGGAAATGGAAAGTGCCGTGGGATGATTTGACAAATTAACTTTTTGCCTTTCCCATTCTTTGATAATTCTTAGACACAGGGAATGCTTTGGATCTTAAGGGTTTGAAAAGAGTGACTTTCTCTTCTAGTAACTAAGGGACTCTAGCTTGTGGCTGCAATGTGAAGTCTAAATCCACCTTTTCAGGCTTTTTCAGAGAAGTCACATATGCAGGACACTGAAGACCTACGTGTAGGATTTACCTGGTCAGTACCTGATTTCAAGTTTCTAGGCAGTAAATACTTTGTGTATTTCTGAAGAATACCATGAAGTATCAAATTTCTTTAAAAGGGAAAATATCTGGGTATTTTTGTGCACTTTTCCTGTATTAGAATAAGTAATTTAAGGAAGAGCTTGGTAAGGCCACTTAAGAATACGTGTGCCATACTGTACAATGTGTTCTTTGTGATTTACAGAAAATTCTTTACCAAATCCAAAATCACCTGAGGACAGTGTTATTTCACCATGCAACAGAAACCCAAGCTACCCAGGGCTTGCTGCAGGAAAGGGACTGTCAGACTCACCAGCAGGGTTGAAGGGTTATGGGAATGTACCTGTATTGTCCCACTGGGACTTGGTCAGAGCTGGGTGCTGAAAGATGAGCTACTTTATACCCCCAAGTTAGTCAGGAGAGGTTGGGCATGTTGTACCTTCAAAGAAATTCACTGTAACTTATGCCCTCATCTATTTTCTTCCAGAAGTCAAAGCCTACTCCGTGAAACAGGAATCATGGAGGCAAACAAGTAGGTTAAGGACTTAAATTGCAAAATAAATTACAGTCAGAACCATTTATTTCATTACTCTTCTGAGTGTTGGCACACTGATAGAGATTAGATGTTGCTAAGGGACTTTCTGGAAGGACTTAAATTTGCGACTTCCTGTTCAGATTAGAATGGAGCAAGAGACTGAACTCTCTCTGAGTGCCCTGACACCTCTAGGAGAGTCTTCTTGAAAAGCCAATTTACATCTAATTAAGCAAAGCTATTTTGTTACCTTATTCAAAGGCTGGTCCTTCCACCTCCACTAGGAGAGTGTCACTCAAATACTCCATAATGATCCTGCCAAAGGTGGACATCATGCCAGAGGAATTTCTGTCTGTCTCACTTTGCCTCCATGGTGATGCACGAGCCAGAACTACCAATCAATATAAGTATGACTGAACCTTGGATAATTGTTAAGCCTGATAAGGTCAGAGTTTATTTACACATGAGAATGTTCATTAACATAGTTTTGATTCAGATGTTACTTCAAAAGAAACTAGAATTGCATTTCAGAAGAAGCTCAAGTCCTGGATTTAAATAATATCCAACTTGTATTGAAAAAACAGGTAACATCACTACAAGCATGGAAAGAAGAAATGTCATTTTAAAATCTCCAGACATCTGTAAGAAAATAATAATATGCACTGGGACTGACCAAAAAAAAAATCTTTTAGAAAAGAAATATTTTAGAAAAGTCTTAAATTAGAGGATATTCTTAATTCCCTTTGAAGCTGATGTTAAATATGTGCTTAACTTTTGCCTTCTTGGGGAATCAAATCAGCAGCCTGCTAAATAATTTCTGCCCAGGAGCCTGCTGGACCAAGGAACAGTTAAATTAAAGAGGTACCCTGAATAAGTAATGTCATAATGAGAAGAACTACTCACTCACACAGACTATCCAAATTAATTAATCTTCAGTGGATCCCTGTTATTTAAACAAAATAATGTGATTCTTCTGTTTTTCTAACTGGAAGAACTTTGAAGTATAGATTCACATGCTGGACAACCTTGGAAAAGACACCCAACAGGAATGGAGCAAAGCCAGACATTTGCCTCTGCAGCTCAGGAATTATACTGCCCAACACAACTCAAATGCACCAAATTACTCTTTTCTCCTTCTGAATATTCTCTAAGTTAAAGGTTTCTCGTTAATTGTGGGATTTTCACCACTTACCTGGGAGGACATTCCATGGCATGGATAAAGGATGGCTTTGTCATCCTCTTCAGCCCCCTGGTCCAAGCAGTAGCCACTGGCTTTGCTGTTGCGCACCTGTAACCAGATCAGAATGAAAACTGTTCACTTGGAAATCAATCCTGGTTTTAGCCCAGCCCAGCTAAATCCCAGCTGTCCTACAGGTCTGGGAACAAGTACAATGTAAAACTGCTCTCTGGGAGACACATGCTTCTCCTTCAGCTACAACAGGGTGCCAGCAGTGAATCTGCTCCAGGAAAAGACACTATTTGGACAACCTGCTGTCTTCACAGACCTCGGGTCAGAGATATATTTTCAGCAATTACTCAAGGATCAGACCTACATAAAATCCACCATAGGAAACCCAGGCCAAGTTTTGCTCCAAATTTCTACTTGTGCAAACATAAAATATGACCCTGTATGTTGAGAATGTGGCTTTACAAACAGGATGGGAGCTACCCAGGATTGGTGTTGGATGTAACATGCTTTTGTTTCTTCCTATTGCTCCTATAAAACCAAAAAAGCACATGAATAAATTTTATTTGAACTGAAAATATACTACATTTTTATATACAGAAGTGACATAAAGCACATTTTATGAAAGGGCACAGGTTCAGAGATCCAAGAAGTAAAAAATTCCTGTGCCTCCCCAGACAAGGAGAATTTACAAGTCTATAAAAACTGGGATGGAGCTTTTGTTGAAACCCAGGCCTTTCTCTTGAGGTTGGAAACATTACACACATATTTTGGACATAGAAAAATTTTAGGGATACCATAAACAGGAAGTTTTCAAGACAAAGACTCAACAGGTAAGTTCAGGTTTAGACCGTGAAGTACCTGTCTGGCCACCCCCATAATACAGAAACTGCTGCTGCATAAGGTGCCAGAAAAAATCAGTATATAATCCTTCATATTATAGTGTACAAGCATAACAGGGAATCTGATTGGATAAGGGGGCTCACCAACAACTGAATTTCAGGAGGTTTATTTTATGGCTTGGGTGCTATAAAGGCTAAAGAAGATGAAGACAGCTTTATGAGATGGCTTTAAAGAAAAAGGGAATTGAGTCACTAGGAAATATATTTTTACTACTGTTTCAATCTGTCTCACATCTACTCAATACATTTATTTTCCTTGAAACTCACAAAAATTCAGACATTTTTTCCTCCAGCAAAACAACCAGAAGAGAAAGTATTTAATAACAAGCTCAGTGTCATTTAGGATGAAGCCTAAAGTAAGACTGAAAAGGACTTTGGCTGGTTTATACCACTGAAATAGCTTGCATGGCTCTATTTTATTTAAACTGTTAAAGAAATAGATATTTGCATCACTAAACTTCCTGTTTGACTCAAGAACCTTCTGTGTGACTGCTCAAGAGGAACAAACTTTGTTTGGGAGCCCAGCTTGCTCAGGGTCTGGTATAATTGACACAACATTGGCACTTCTGCCAATGTTCTTCACTGTTAACGACATCCTCAGAGCTGACAGATACCAACAGCTCCTCTTGAGTTTGCTCAATGCCTTTTCTCAGTTCCTGATGGGGATAGTTATATTAGGATGCAAAGTGATATTAGGCAATAAAACTTGCACTTTGTATCAATGTCTCAAGTGCCTGACTGATTTTTATATGAAGTCAATCAAATGGCAGAGAAAGGAGCAGGGCCCATTTAGCTGTCTTGCGGGAAGATACATTGCCTTTGGATTTAATTGCCATCCATGTAGACAATTGTTTTAGCTCTGTTGACCACTGATGTTTTCTTCATGATGTCTGTGGCATCTTATTTGGGAAAATGACTGCCTCAGACTTATGCCTCAGTGTTTTAAAATGAGAGCCGAGGAGGTTGAGTGTCATTATCACAGTGGATGAGTTCACCAGCTGCACTGCAACGAAAGGAACGGAGCTTCTCAAAGCCACCCTCCTTGGTGCTGATTGAAAGGAGGGGAGGGCTTTTTGTTGCCACTGCTGTGCTGATCTGTAATTGCTCTGCACATCCTGATGTGCAGCACTGGAAGGAGAGGGCTGCTCGAACGCAGCCACCATGTGCTCCCAAAGACAGACTGTACCTCTCCGTAAGTGACGGTGTTGTTGTAAACCCTCATCTCCGGGTACACGTTCTCCAAGTACCACTTAAAGCTCCGGCACTGCAGCCGCTGTCGCAGAGCAATTCTTTCAGAAACGTCTCCAAAGTCAACGCCGGGATTCTGCAAAGTGGAGAATGAGTAAAGAAATCTCACTGCACTGACTTTATGGCTGCTATCTTTGCTGAAATCAAACTGGAGATCATTTTGTATACCAAGCTGTATTTCCCCTCTTTTCCTTCTTTTGTTGTAAGTAGTGGCTCATCACACAGCTGCTGTTAGGTGCAGACACTAAATATTAATGAAAGCCAGTGGAAAAAGAACCATAAAGAACAAGCAAAACCCCAAAATAAATCAAAATAATAAGAATACAATAAGAATCTTGTTACTTACAGCAGTTCTAAGTATTTGCAATCAATCCTGAAGCCTTTACTTTCAGATTAATTTAGAATTTAGGCAGTAATTCTGATCGAAAATATGGCAGTTTGGTCATGTTTTACTTTAGTAAGAGATTTGGGTATTCAGTAAAGTAAATTATGTTAGAACAGACCTATTAATACTTCAGAGCAAAGCTGCTCAAAAAGTCATTAAGTTCCACTAAGCATTCATATAGACCAGCATTCAGTTTTTACTAGAACTGAAGCTCCTTTTCAGACTTGAGCCATAGAATACAGTTAAACTCAAAACCTGTATAATTCTACATGAATTTAATTCATGTTTAAATACAAATCCCTTGGAAGTCACAGGCTGGAAGATTCAAGTTAATATGACCAAAGTCAGCCATTTAAAACTGGTTTAGAGTGACTGACTTAGAGTCTGTTGATTTAAAGTGCTATATATCATCACAGTTCAACATTAAGACAGTAAGAGTTACCTCATCCAAAACCTTTTCCAACACTGTATTAATCAAATGGACTGAGACTGGGGAGTTTTGCATGAGATCTCTCTGAAGTGCCTTGTGCTTTTCCTCCAGAAGAATATCTGTACCTTTTACAGATTGTTTCCAATGCAGGGTTACAAGACAGCAGCAAATCTTAGCTCAGGGTTTATTAAGATCCCTGACAGATGCCTGGTTTTCAGGAGAGAATACAAGTGTAACACTGAACAGGTTTTCCTATTTGCCACATAAAGAGTTTGCTGTGCTCACTGCTGCTTGCTGATGCACGTTCTGTCAGGAGCCCTCAGTGCAGCATCCATTCAAATGAATGTTAATTTACGTAGTACTTGGGGCTGCGTGGAAGGAGAGCAATCCTCTGAGGCACTCAGTGCAATAAATCATTCAATGTAGGATTCCTTTATCACTAAAATTGGCGAGGAATAAATCATAAGTGGGGATGTACCAAGTATTTGGTTAACTAAAATAAAGCTACTCTGACCTGCAGCTGAAGGTTATAGGAACATGATCTTGCAGATGTGCCCCAGACCATCTGCTAATCTAGATACACATTATGCACATGTTCTCAATAACCTGAGAGTTGTGAAAAAGATGGTGGGAGTTATAAAAGAATTAATTTGGATCAGTTTTGTGGTATGGGAAAATGCAAGTATTTTACTCACCTCTTTTCTGCCCTACTTAAAATGAGGCAATACAGTGCCTTTTTTGCAGAGCTGTTTCTACAGAGCACAGGAGCAGCAAATTCAGCAGCTATGAAAACGCTGTGCTCACCCTCTGTGCCAGCTGCAGTCACCATGGGCAGGTTACAGTGTGATGGTATAAGAATGAGGTGTCCACAGGATTTACTTTGTGGAAACATTCTGTTAATCAGCTAGCAAGGTTTCTAATCCCCCTGCAGAAGGTTTTTGTGATGGCTTATGCCAGTACAGTACTTCTGTCATCTGTACTGAATACTCCAGTGAATAATATCATGAACACTAACATCAGCTTCCTTTTCCTGAGAGCTAATAGGCTTATTTTTATGATGCACATTTTATCAATCAATCAATCAATTTATTTTATGGAAAGAAAATTTTAATGTTCAGTACTTCTGCCGATTTTATGTCTTTTATTGTAGATGTGCCTGGGCTCTTTTTAAAGCTCTGCTGTATAGCTCAGTGCAGAAAACTGCATCAATAAGTAATCTCAGAGAGATTAAAGGGAATCATGTTTTGGTGTAAATGCTTATTTAAATATCATCTTTTCTCAGAATTCATTTGCAGATGTCATCAAGCAAGCAAGTTTACAGAGGTTAGTTTTTCATCTCCTAATTGAAAACTGACCATTTTCTTGGGTAGCACTTTTTATGTGTGCAGACAGGGCCAAAATGCCCATAAATCTTTAATGGACACTGCTCTGTCTTCCTCCTGCTCTGTCACAGAAATCTTGTGTTGAAAAGTTATGCAGTATTGTCTTTTGTCAAGGCAAAATCATTCTGTACAATTACCTCTCATGCCAAAAGAAGTCATCAAAAATACATGTCAGAGACCTTTCATAGAGTAAGTGAATCTACACATGTGAAAATATCTGACATATTCAGACATCACATGGACAAGGAGAAAACATTGCTCCTCTAGGTATGTTTATTTCAAAAATTGTAAGAGGAAAGAACAAAAATTTGGTTTCACATATTAATTGGTATGAGTAGATGTTTAGGACAGACTAAATCTAATGAAGTCTTTGACAAGACTGCCATGACTTTGATGAACTCCAGGTCATAACTGAATATTCCCAAAGACACCAGTGGGTTTGTATAATTTCCTGTTCTGATAGGAACATTCCTGTTTCTATTTGCTTCAATCAGCTCTGGGCAAACCCCTGCTATAAGGGTTAACTAAACATCATTACCCACAGATCAGGGTTTGCTACCCCTCAGCTGCTCTCTCTGTGCCCCTTCACATGAATATGTTGGATGCAAACACAGCCAGGGAACACAGCAACAGCCAGCTTCCACCTGGCTGGGGTGTAACATAAAACTCTTCTCTGCAAGAATTATACTCAGTGCAGATGTAGCATGTGATATACTTACAGAACAAAGTGATAAACAGAACCTGCAGTTTATCTAATATTTATATTACATGGATTCCTGGAGGCCCCCACATGCCATCTACAATTCGCACGTGCAGTGAGAAGCAGAACGTGTCCACACTGCACCCCTCAGCCTGTGGACAATAAAGTTATTTAATGTGTGATTCTTTTATTGCATACTTTGTTTTTTATACTGGTGAGGTCTACTGAGTCTCATGATGAATGATGATATTTATTTATGGACATTTCTGCCGTCCCCATCGTTGTAGCATACGAACACCTCAGAGTTTAACAGGACCCCAAATTAACGACTTCTTGGGGAGCACATAAACCTGAGACATTTTGCTCTGGTTAAATTATAAATCTGTGTCACTGCATACAACAACCTGGACTGAGTGCACAACTAAGCTTAGACCGAGGGAGCAAGTTCACGTGGCAGAACTCTCCGTACTGAGCTCACACCAAAGCACTTAGCACACTTTGTAACACTCTTCACCTCAAATTGCTAATCAGGAACAGCCACCCGTGTTTCTGCCCCTGTTCAGGACCTGTACTTACTGCCATGGGGATGTTCCAGGCCATGTAAACGTGCGACTTGAAGTCGTCCATCCAGACCTCGGCGGCGCGCAGGGCGTTGCGCTTTGCATAGTAGTCGATGTCGTTGTTGTAGGGCTTCTTGGTGCGCTCGATGTGCGCCACGCGCGAGCAGGGCAGCACCTCCATGCTCCCCCCGCACTGCCACACCTGCAGCATGCACAGAAAACAACCTCATGGCTTTTTCCCTGCCTTTTGGAGGCAATACAAGTGCTTCTTTTCGGATGGGGTGTGGGGAGTGTTTGCTGTTCCGAGATGAGAGCTATTGAAGCAGTCAAAAGCCTCGCCCAACTTACCTCTCTCTGCACACTGCAGGTGAGTCGGAGGGGAATGCAGATGGCTGCATGAGGTACACAAGTTTAGAAGCCATAAAGGGACAAGTCCTTCTCCACAATATCCCTGTTCTTGGGACCATTAGGCAGAGAAAAAATTGTGAGGTGGGAACCTCTGCCCTGGATGCTGTTTTAACCTTGTGTTTGTTACTGAAACTTCAACAAAAATCAGCTGTGTCATCTGTCTGTGTTTGACACATGAATGAGGTACTGGAAAGGGCTCTAAGGTCACCCCAGAGCCTTCTCTTCTCCAGACTCATCTGGAGAAGAGAAGGCTTCTCACTCTCCATCCCCAACTCTCTCAGACTGTCTCCGTAAGGGAGGTGCTCCAGACCTCTCACCATCTTATGTCTCTACCCCCTGAGCTGATGAAGAGAGATAAAAGGAGCTGAGTGGAAACTGTATCACCCAGCCTATGCAGACACAGCCGTACCCACACTGTGTGGTTTTCTCCCCTGTTGGTTATTTACTCTCTGAACTCCACGGCAGGGGACAATGAACACTTGTCTCTCTGCATCAGCGAGATCTGGAGTGATTGCAGAGTGAGGGAGGCTCATGGACTCAGCTCCCTCAGGTCTGCATCTAGTAGTAGAGTCTAGCTGAAGTAAATAAAAGATACTAAAATATAAACAATAATTCAGTACTTTCCAAGGTTGCCTTTTACTTAGAATAAAAGCACATTTCCATACAAGATGCATTCCAGAACTATACTGAGGCAGTTCTTCACCTAACCTGCCTTCTCAAGGACAAAGATAAAGTGCTTGGGAAGTGGCAAATAAAATCTCCTCTGCTCTGGCTTTTTTTTTTTGTTTGTTTTAATACTTTGTTAGGTAACATTTACTTGCTGCTTTCCAAACAGTTCTGTAGTAAATCACTGGCCACTGGAATTTTCATATGATAAATGGAATACACTGAAAAACACACTGCTCATAAATTTGGACTGACAGGTGCTGAGCGTTTCCAGTGCACAAGGGAAGAACCATGAAAAAAAAAAAAAAAAGAAGAAGAAAGGAATTAATTGATTTTCACAATCAGAAGGAGAAATGAGCAGTACACTTTAGTATACTGCTATTTGCCCAACCCAGCCTGGAAGTCAGCTACTTAATGCACAGCACATTTTCCTTTCTATTGATATGCCTAATGACCTTGTAACTCTTATTTATATATTTTGGTACCAAGGGCAAGTACATTATCTGAGTGACAGATTTATTTCCTTTGAATGCCAGTGCTCGCACAAACCTGAAAAGGAAAAGGTATTAAACTGCAACATTAAAGAAAACAGTTCAGCTCATCTGTAAATTCAACACAAACAGTTATTTATCAGTGATAAATTCTCCACAGATGAAATCCACAGGGAACACAGACACCTGGCTTTGAAGGAAACACAACAAAAGAAGGCAGCAGCAGCCTCAGGCCAGATAACTCCCACCCTGTGTGGTCCTGGTGCTCAGCTCCCAGTGTGGGTCTGGCTGTGGTGTGACTGCCCCATCCATAATCCCTTGGCCTGCTTTTCAATGACATTCAGTCACTTCTTCCCTTTCCCCTCAGCCCCATTTTGCTCCTTAAAGAGGCAACATCTGCTGAAGATGTGGAAGGAAGGAAGGGAAGAGCCAGGAAATAATCAAGGAAATTTCTCTTCCTTACAAGATGTTAAAATATACCCCAGAGGACTTGGTTTTTTTTTCTGGGAATATGTAACTTTTACCACCAGCAGGGGATGTTTCCCTGGATAGGGATGGGATTTCCAATCCCAGAGACAGAGAACTGGATGTAGAGCATGGGGGAAAGGAGTCAGAGAGTTGTGTATCACCAGGTGAACATCACGGTGCCACTATTTCTCCCCATCCCAGACAAATGTCACCGCTGCTCAGCTGTGGGTCATTTCTTTCCAGGCCAGACAAGGTCTCCTGTCCTACATCATGAAGATCAGTTGCTGTTCAGTGGAGCACAAACATGACTCACTATCCCCACATCCTTTCAGCACATGGCTAAGAACAGAGTGAAGATCTTGTCTCCTTCCCCTTAATTACTTAAACTTCCCCTAAATGGAAAAGTTTCTGTAGCATAATCAAATATGTGCAACCAAAACTGGGCAAGATCCCAGCAGTTAAGAGCCATCATGTAAGATTTGGATGAATACTTGAGACTTGGGCTGGAAGGAGGATGGGAGGCTCAGCAGCACCTTCTCCCCTCTGGACACAGAGCTGAAAGGCACATGTGATGCAGAAAACCATTGCCTGCCTGCTTCTAACAAAGGGTGAAAGAATGAGGAAGGTTTTATTGTATGAGTCAGGTAAGAGAGAGGTGAGTCAGTGGCTGATCCTGAAACTGGTTGATTCCCCTCCTCTTTTCGTCCTCAGAACTGTACTTAATGACCCATTTTAGCAGTAGCAGACAACACATTTCCTTCCACATCAAACTATGAAATTATGCCAGGAAAATAATTACATGCCTCTGTAAAGCGTTTATCAAGTGGGATCCTTAAAGCACCTTACTGGGAGAAGCAAACTATTTCTTACTGTGAGCATACAATGTTGCTCCAAATGAAACATTTCAGGCAATCAGAGAAAACTGACTTCTGTATCTATGGCTTATCTTCTGGGATAACAATGCATTTCCAGCCCAAGTTATTCCTCTCGTACGGAGCTGCCAACACTAAATGTGTGTCTCAAGGTTCATTTACCGAGAAGGTGGAAGAGTTGCAGTCTGAGCTGCTCCCCACAAGGGTGCACATCCCTGAAAATCCCACTCTGCCTTCCTTTCCCCCATGGAGAGACAAATCTCTTGGAGCAAATTTTTTTTTTTTTTTTTGGCTTCACAGCATGCACTCATCAAACCCGTTCTGTGGGGCAACAGCCCAGGCTCCATGGAAGGCCAGGAGCAGCAGCAAAGCAAAGTGTGTTCTCCTTGCCTTGGTGCAGCTGAGCAGCCCAGGGACTCAGCTTTGCCTCTGTGAGCATCACACTGTGCAACGTTTTAAGACACGATCAAGTAATTCCAAGAGACACTCAATTTATTTGCTAATTGCAGCTAATTTCTAATTTCAGCACTGCTCTTTAGGCTGCTATAAACAACATTGATAGCAATTTAAATGTTACCATAGCCGTGTTACCTTAGCATTTTTACTGCTAATTATCTCAATCAACTTTTCTATAAACAGACATATTAAGTATTGAGAAGAACAAGTACCCACATCAGGAGTAAATTGCAAACTGAGTGATAATGTTTGTGGCTTGCACTATAATGATTTACTGACACTAATTATTAGCTTTTTCCTGCACACCTGAGGCACTGGTGTCCTACAGGAAAGTGTTTATTTACGCAGCAGCCAGCTGGACATCACATTCTATGCATCAGAGAAAATCTGAGATGAGCCTGTGTCTTGTCTGCCATGGCCTCAACTGTGCATCAGTAAAGTCCTCTGAAGGCAGGTTGGGCACATTATTTAGAAAGGCAATAAGCTGCTAAGCTTTAATTCTTCCCAAACAGGAACAAATTTTCTGAGGAAACGCATTTTCCCACAAGTACTTCTGCTGAAGGTCGAAACTACCATCTTTATCAGGATTTAAAAAAAAATAAAGTTAAAAGGAGTTAAACAAGCCTGGCCACCACTGAGTAGGAAGTAGAGCTAGCCAGGCTGCTGGGCTAATCAATTCCCAAATTGGACTGTAGGGAGAGAAAACATTGCTGATGTGGTCTCCTGGGCTGCAGGTGAGACCTGTTTCCAACAGCATCCTGTCCTGCAGAGTGAATGCCAGAGTGCAGAAATACCCTGGGATTTAATATCTGCCATTTTTAGTATTTTTTAATATTATTCCTGGGATTTAATATTTGCCATTGGCAAGAGAGTGGCTGCAGCTCCCAAGAGGCTCTCGCTGATTCTAGCAAGAGCTCTTCCCTCTCCATGGACTTGGTGCTCTGTAAATTGAATATCACATTATTTTGTACCCTGAAGTGACTGCACAGGGTTATTTAATTAGGTACAGATGATCTCACTAAAAGCAAAATCAATAGGTAAAAATAAAAATGGCATCACTGCCCGAAGAAAAAGCTGGGGAGACAGTTTTAACTTTGAAAACTTAGACTGGAAGTAAAGATCCTTAACAACTTTGTACCTTGCTGTGAATTTTGCAGTTTAAACACCCTGGTGCTCAGTGAGAGAGAAAAAGAAAAGCATTAGAGTCTCTGTTACAACTATTTTTTCCATCAAATACACCTTTGATTTAAGCAGCTGGAGAGATGAGGTATCCCAGAACATGTAATAGTGGAAAGGACACTTCAGTGTGTGTGTGATTTGCTTCCAAAAAATCACCCTTTGCCAACACTTTCATGCCCTCTTCACAGACACACAAGTTCCACCCATTCCTCTCAACACCACAAGTTTATAGATGACAAATCAACTCCAGTGGAGAGTGACTCAGGCATTTGCAACATGTTGGTCTCCATTTCTTTTAAACCCTGCTGACTTTTCTGGAAGAGCTGGGGTTAGTCCAGCTTCTCTAATAATATAGAACATGGAGCAATTAATGACATTTTCAGTACCCTGGGGCTTTGAGCCCATTTTTTACAGTCAGCAATCTCTCTGGAGGTGTCACTGCACAACATTCTCGGGTGTTGCAGCACCTTTGTGCTTCATCTCCTTCCAAGAACTTGTGGACGTTCCAGCAGTCCTTTCCTGAGAGGAATAACCACGGTCTGCATCTTCCACCAGCAAGAAAAGGGCAGGAACAGGCTTCAAAACACACCTGTGGCAGCAGGGCCCCTCATTCCTGATGTATATTCTCATTTCACAAGTGCCAGGCAGAGGATGTGGCCTGGCACTTGTGCCATGGCCCTGCCAGCCGCAGCGCTTCAGATGTGGATGTTCAGCACATCCTGAAACAAAACCCTTGTGCTGGAACAGGGCTCAGATGTTTTATGGAGCAGTTCTGAACTCCACCTGAGCAGCACTTCACACAAGTAGCCTTTCAGATTTCAAACTTTCTGAGTGAAGGCAGCAGAAGAGATGGAGGAGTTTTTAAAGCAGCTCAGATATCTCTGTTTTATGAAATACCAGCGTGGGAATTGTTAAAAGTCAGAGATCTCAGGTTTTTGATTTTTCAAGGCAAAGCCTACCAGAAACGGATGTCTTCTAGACTGCCTACACACACCTACGGCAGGATTGGAAAAGACTTTCCTATGATGATAGAATTTCCACATGTTTCAGAAATTTAGTTGACCTAAATTTTTAAGAATAACGTCAATTTTAAATTGATTTTTTCATTGGTTGAAACACAAGCTCTTTGTTACCTCCACCTGTGTTTCCCACAAAGGTTTTTCTGAAACTGAGTAACTGTTGATTTTCAGAATATCTGCTTGGTGTTAAAAGCTTTTTTAATACAAGATTGTATATATATATTTCAATCAGAAAGGTCAGTTTAAACTGAAAACACAAACCTTTGCTGCAAAAATTGAACAACACAAACTTTTGACAACTTTAAAACCAGGTATTTGTTCCCATTTAGAAATTTTGCCAAAGTGGAGAATGTTCAAAAGAAATATTTTTGGTTTAATTGATGAGCTGGATCTAACAGAGGGATCAAATTGTGGTTCCTAGAGGTGACAAAAGTGATTTCTGACAGAAGTTGCAATACCTGAAGGGCAGCAGGACATGTAGCAAATTCACAGCAGCAGGCACCACTGAGCCCTCTTCAGCTGCTTTAACACCATGGTGTAAAATAAAATCCATGTGTGCTGCAGGGGCAGGAAAATTCTGACTCTGGTGAAGTCAAACAGAAAGGTAATTCTTAATTCTTCAAAACCTGCACAGGAAGAGGATGCTGCAGTTTCAGTCTCTCTCTCCACTCAGCCATGAACCAACAAGGTCTAAATCAGAAGTGGTTCTTCAAAGTATATTTGAAAGATGACAGTAAAATCCTTTCCCATCTGAAACATGGGAGCTCTGTACTTATCCTCCAGCCCTTAAGGGATGTGCAAACTCTTCTAGTGCCCACACTAGAAACAAAAAATTAACCTGAATATAGCACACTTAGTGTTCTCGTGTCTCTGATATTGACAATTTATGTAGTTCACTGAAAACTGATTTTTCAAAGTAATTTATAGCCTGACATTTTCTTGTTTTCTAATGGAGTTTTATGGATATTTTCTCTTCCATGTATTCTCAGAGCTGCCTAGAGAGTCATATTTAATCAGCTGTGCTAGATAAAGTGCTCTCTCTCTGTTTTTCACTTCACATAGGAAGCTGTTAGAGACTGGGGAGCTGTCATAATCAAACACATCATATGGAAAAATTAATCACATGGTCTCGTTTTGTTCATCAACCACATTTTTATCATCATCTTTAAAGGCAGCCATAATTATGGTTTAAAAAAGTCCCAACTGTCATTTCTCAAAATAGCCTGTGCTATTTAATGGTGCACTTATAGAGCAAAAATCTTTCCACGCTGGGACAAACCAGCTTATATCAGAGAGACTTTTAGCTGCCAAAAAGAGACTGAAAAAAAGGGAAGAAACCACATCTCAAGATCCACAGATCTTTGTTTTGTCAGAGGTTTCAGGATAAACTTCTGACCTGTGCTTTCAAATTACAGGACCCAAAAAGGTCCTTGGTTGACTAATCCTGACATTGACTTGGTGACAATCCTTCCTTTTTGCTCTCAACTCCTGCTCAAAGCCTGCAGATAATCTGCAGATGTAGGGGGAGGGTGACAAAACCTCAAACATGAAAGCCAATTCTGTTATTAGGAGTCTTCTAATCCTAAGTGTGTCAATACCATCCCTTACTCTTGCTGCCCTGGAAGGCTGGGAACACAAAGCAGTGGTTTTGGACTAATGATTTTGGAGGGCTGAATTTCACCTGGGGCTCTTCTCAGGTTTTTTCCTGGATCAAACAGCAAGAACTTAATTTGAAGAGAGAAGCAGAGATAGGGAGGATGGAGTAGATGTAGCCATACAAGTCTTTGGGGTATGTTTGGCTCTAGTATCATTGCTTTATGATTATTATTTTTATCAATATTCCAATTGTCCCAGTGAGGAATACTTGGAAGCTTGCTTCTTTTCCCAGAACTATTACAATAGAGTGCAAGGGTGTGCTGCAAGATCCTTCTGCAGAGTCATTTAATGTGAATTTCATGGCAGACTCAAAATGGTACCTTTCCTTTATAGAAAAGTAAACCAATTTTTTCATTCTAGAAGGTACTTGATTAGCCTTCAAAATCTGTTCGAATTTACCCTTTTTTAAAATACTTTGTTAGTTTGACCTCTTAGCTTTGATCCCTTGGGGTATTCTGATATTTACAGATGAATTGCTTTCAGGAAAAAAAAAGGCAGTGGAACAGTAACATTCTTGCAATGAGACCCTCAACACATGCATGTTTTATATTTGTCTGGTGGCTCTTCACTGGCAAATTTAGAGGCTGTCCTTCACATGTTTCTTAGAGGTTACGCAGAACCTCAAGCCAGTTAAGATCTCAGATGTGACAACAGCGAGAAGATAAAACCCTTCTGTTAACCCTCTTAGAGAAGGAAATAGATAAGCATGAAGAAATTGAAACATGTTCTAGAGAAACTCGCACTCAGCAGCTGCTATCTTGCTGTAAAGATAAACTTTGTGTGTAAAGAAGTAGGGCTGATAAATTAATAGACTGGCTGCTATGCAAGGGAGGAGATAGGATTTTAAATGATATTAAAAATGCCCCACATGCTTTAACCACTAATCCGATCTCCATAAACCCATATTTTGCACAACTTTTGCAAAGGGTAATGCACCTTTAAAAAAGCCACATCTGGGGAAGAAAATGATGATTTGATGTGTGAGGCAGATCTCCCTTCTGCAAGGAAGATTCCAGACTCTCTGAAATGTCTTGCTGATAGGGGATGGAAATTGCAAACTCCCTTCAGAGCAAGAAGAGCAGCCTGATCCTGCACAGGCAAGATTCCCTGTGCCACACTGCTGGGCTTTACACACAGATTTCAAATGGCAAAGAATAAAATATCCCAGAATCCAGAAGGTGGTGGTGGTTCAGGAATTCTTGTTTCCCATCAGGGGAATTCAGTCAGTGCAGGGATGCTGGACAAATGCCCCTCATTCCATTCTCCCTGACATCACTGCTCAGGGAGGGCAGCAGGGTCTGACGGGCGAGGGAGCATTGAGGAATGGGAGAAGGGAAAAAGTACAGCCTAAGAGCAGCATTTTAATTTTCATAGGCTTATTTTTCTTAGCAAATTAATGAATGTTGGCACCTCAAAATGCTCCAGGAGATGTTAACAGCTCCTATCACGTAAATGACAGGCATAGGAAAGAGACTGCTTTGAGGCAAACTCCATAGACTAGAGATAATAACTCTATTTTCTCTGAACTCTCCTCAAGTCTGAAAGAGGCTGCAGATTTCTTCTGCTCTAATACCATATATGTTGTGTTTTGCAAGCACAGATAATTTTTCCTCTCCAAAGTAAATGAAATTTGGTATCTCTAACGCAGTTTGCTAATTGTCCCAGGCAGATGCTTCTCATAACATATTCTTTAAGAATGGATTTGATGAGAATAATTTTCTGCTTTCTTACAAATTTACTCAACTTTTCCCCAAATCAATAGAATCACTGTCAGTCATTTCTGGAAATGTGTCAGCACAGATACAGTTTGTACTGTAACTGTTAAAATTCAACAAATTGGCCTTGGAAAAATACAGTCTGTATGGGCTATATGAAACAGCATTAAAGACCAGCCTGTTATCCTTGTTCCTCACATCTCCTTCATGCGATCGCTTTAGGTTGTTTCTCCTCACTTATCCCAATGGACCATAGAGAAAATCTCCCTCTAAATTCAAACCCCAGCAAGGGATAAAGCCTTATGTACGCTAAGCTTACATGAGAAAATCTGCAGCTGAGCTCCTGCAACATTTAAGTTCTTAGGAAAATACCCTTTTTGCCAGACAGTGCTTTATTAACCTGCACCAGGCAATGCTGCCTGGTCAGCTCAGCAGCTGCTTCTGGAACACAGTCCAGTCCACAGAAAATGCTTAAAAGAGGCTCAAGATTAGATCAGGTGAGCATGGCAGCAATCTCCAAACCATGTTTAATCTCTGTCAGATGCCAGGGGTAGATCAGCAAGAATACCTTAGATCAGAGTGGGGATGCCTTGCTTGACATATAGGTGTTCACATGACCACAGAAATCTCTTGAAGAGCACAAACTAACCCTCCAGTAACTTCTCCCTTCAGTTGTTACCTAAGCTAAGCCAGGGTGTGAAGTAAAAAGTAAAACTTGTCCAACTTTTCTTTTTCCCCCCAAGTGAGTTCTCAGCTTTCTTGTGCAATACAAGTAGTTTACACTTTCAGCTTTTTGCTAATGAAATAATACTTACTGTGTGCTCAGCCTTCAGTAAGAAGGCTGAAAAATGATAAAATGCTTCCTGACATTTTAGCTGAGACCACAGGGAGGGAGAATAAAGAGCGGAATTTATTGATGCTTCAGTTAGAATAAAGTCTTCCTTGAATAAGAAAATATTGAAACAGACTGACTAATGAAGTGATCACAAAAGGGTCTTTTCAAAGGACCCTAAGTGGAGTCATCCTCATTTGTTTTCCCTTTCCACAGCAGACCCTTAAATGATCTTTGCATATTGTCTACACTAAATCCTGCAGGGTTGCTATTTCATTTTAAAGAAAAAAGCTTTTAGGCTGCAAGGGATTCATTCAGTGAGAGCTATTATGCTTAGTGTGGCTGTGCTGCAGAGCCAAGGGATTTACTATACGCTCATTAGATCCTGCTTTGTTCCAAAACAATCTTTTACGATGCAAATTTCAGCATGCTGATCTACTTAGAATAACATTTTCCAAAAAAAATAAAAAAAAAAGCTATTAAAGTAAAAGCTTCTTCCAAAGCAGGAACACTACAAACTCAGATTAATTACTAATATTTTAGCCCATGGAAACATCTGGTGTCTCAGCTTAAATTCAGATTTGAACATGGTTACAAGAAGACCCAAGAACTGGGTGTTAGGGGCACAGAGCTGTGCCATGGGTGGTCACACAGAGCTTAGAGGCCACGTCATGAAGCCATCACAGATGAGGCACATTTGTTACTTGGCTGCTTGGTGGCTGAAGCACAAAAGGTTTGATTTTTTCAAGCCATGGCACCTGAGGCATCCAGGCAGCAAAGATGCCTCACCAGCAGAGATGTTCACTCACCAGGACCTCTAAGGAAGACACACAAGATGAGAGGTGTGAGTTCTCCAGAGCCCTGCTCCGTAACAATCTCTAGGGCAGTGCTGACAGAAAAAAAAGAAAAGGGAATAAAGCAAGGCAAAAATTGAAGAAGTGAGCAAAACCACTGTTGTCATGCTGGATGTTTGGCACTCAGGGTGCTGTGGCTGTTTCCATCTCTTTAAACTCTCACCTGGCACCTGTGACCTGCAGATGGACTGAGGATGAGGGGGTCACCCCTGCTCTCAAAGTATTAATTCCACCTTGTTCTCTGTGACCTTCCCGAGGGAGCAGTTGTACGAAGGCAGAATGATGAACATCATCATCCAGGAGATCTACCTGATAGCTCATCCTTAATAGTTCTATAAATCTTGCTAAGTCTTGGTGCTTTAAGCGTGCAGCAGAGGTAATCCTGCTGTAAGGAATAGTGTGAACTCATCCCTCACATGCAAAGAGCCCAGCCAGCCTAGTGACACCACGGTAAAGCATTCTCTCCAGTGCCCTGAACTGCAGAACTCAGCCTGGAGCTGGAATTTACACTGAAAACGGATCTCTAGGAGGATAATTAATAAAATATCTGAGGTGAAGAATAAGAAGAAGATCAGTTTGCCAGTAGAAGTACTAACAAATCATCATGGTAATTGCAGGCAGCCCTTCCCACACGCCCGTTCTAAAGCAGATCAGCTAACTAAACATGCAACTTATACTTAAAAATCTCACAAATTATCACCTGCTTATGATGGACAAGTCCCTCTGGAGCACCTGCTCACTAAAACAACACATGATTATTGAATTCAGCTGATGTCTTCTTTTACACAGTAAGTGCCAAATCCTCAATAAACATAAGATGCAGATGTGTGTGAGCATGGCTTTCACTGGCAATGCTTGTTTGCTTGGGATGACAAACCCGTGTTTAATATTCTCCTCCCAGGGCTATGGGAAGGTGCCAAAGGAGGGGCAATGCCCACAAACGACTGGAATGGGATATTTGACACATGTCTGAAGCTTGAAAAGTGCCTCTGCCTACACTGCACTCTCACCCAGGCACCACCAGCCTTGGCAGCTACCTGAGCTGCAAAAAGACAATGAAAAAAATGCAAAAAGCTCCTCTGGTGAGTCTGTTACAACATGCTTTGACTTTACCTTTCTGACTCTCAGACAGCAGACGTCTGGAACGGTTTTTGGATACCTCAGAGGAAACGCAAAATGGCAGAGAAAAGGAACATTTAGAGAAGAAAGTGCTATTATGTCCTAGTGATTCACTCTGCTTAAATGCTTTATTGCTGCTATTAATGGACAGATATTATCATTAATCATAGGCTGTGAAGTGACTGACAAACTAAGCTATTTTGTACATCACCTAAAGAGCTGGTAAGGGGATGCAATTTAGGTAAAACACAGAAGTAAAAGGCTGTTTGTGGTTTTGATGGACAGCTCCCTAAAGAATCTCCAAATTCCAGGACTGCAAAGTAGGCTGTCACATCTGTAGATTTGTTGCCTCTCCAGGGAAATTTGAAGTGAGGTATATCACCAGACACAGCCTTTTACTGGCTCTTTTCCTTTCATTTCTTCAAGACCAGTTGCTCCCAGTTACAAAGATTTAGATCAGGGTTTGCTCTAGTTGCCAAATTCTTTTATTTGGTGGATTTTCTGTCTGGTTATTTTTGTGTTGTATAACAAAACCAACAGAAGTTTATCAATGGTGACATATAAAAGACTTTGCCAAGCATGTTTTTGTTCTTTAAATTACCTAGGCCACATTCCATCTAGCATAAGGATGTGAAAATACACACATGAATTTGGCAGTATTTCTCCCAAGAGCTAAAAGTGTCCTCACAATTGAACTCTGCAAATATTAGCTTCAGCTTATTGGGAAGATAGTGTCCCATATTATAAAAGTGCTGAGCAAATAAGTGATGTTCTTTGTTTGCAAGAGATTTTTAGAAGTTAAATATATAGAGATGCAGATACGGTTTCAAACTGAACCAAAACTGTGCTTGGCATTTCAAGGTGTTTGACAACTCAAAGTACAGAATGAAAGTTTATTTCAGATCCAGCAAAATATTTTGTTTCAACAACATCTGAAAATAACCTTTCTGAGGATGTAATGTAATGGCTTCTCCTTTCTCAACACATGAATTTAGATATATTTCCTTGCTAAATCTGTATTCTTACTCAGATAAATTATTTGGCAAATTAATGTCCCATTATAGACAAAAAGATCATTAGCTGATTACAAAGAAGGCATTAGCATTTACCTTTTGCCTTTTCACAGCTTCCCTAATTAATTCATTCATCACCATTCTTCACTTGTATCAGCACAAAAGTGACCTTAGAAGCATGTCAGATGTGACCAGAAAAATACTGCATTAGAATAAATAGAGTTTATGGTCACCCACAGCATTTTATGTTCCCAGACAGTGCCTATACTTTTACTTCAGAATATCCACTTCAATTTCAGCTTTCAGCTAAAATAAATAAATAAAACCAACTCCTCTGTTACTCCAGTAATTTTTTGTTTCTGTAGAATGGCAGTAATCATTAAATGCTACTTTGCTTCATTAAAGTCTGAATTTCCAAGAACTGAGACAGTGCCACAGGGTTAAGTAATTCTTTCATCACATGGCTGATGAGTTTTATCCCTGCTGGGTCACAAGTGCTCTTCATTTACTGAGCTCCAGGTTTCATCCAACTATTTATTTGTGGAGCCTTTGTTGTAAACATTCTGGGCTGCCAAAGAAATAATCAAGAGTCTTTCCTATTCAACCTAAATACAATTCTGTTAAAAAAACCCCCATTTCTGTTAAAATGGGATGGATGATAAAAAAAACCCCAAACCAACAAAACAATTGCAGGGGCTGCATTGCTTTGCCTATCATCTATAAGAAAATTTGAAAAAAAATACAGCTTTACATCATTTTTATGAAGGCACTTTTCTGGCCTCGCAGTTCATTTAATTTTGCCCTGGAGCACGTTTGCTGTGAGTAACATGGAATACAACTCACTTGTCTGTCCTCTTGTCTCTAAATAATCTCTTTCCATCTTCTCTCAGAGTCAGGCTGTCACAAGCAGCTAATACCTCTACAGAGATAAAATAAGACAAAAGCAATAACCACAGTCGAGGCCCCCAGGGATTTCTTCACCAGCTCTAACTACAGTGTCCACTCTATCAAAATCCTGCCTCGTTGCCCTGTGTCAATGTTTACATGCTCTGCTGCTTCTACCGCTGGCATTTTCAGAGGCATCCCAGCCTTATCATCTGCTCTGTCAGGTGATGGCAACAACTATTTCCCTTCCCCACTTCCCCTGTTTCTGTCTCCTTCTGCCAACCAGCTCTGGTAACAGTCTCTGCTCTATGACTGAACTATGCTGAGTAATTCCAGTTTTACAGGAAGGATGCTGAGTTTAAAAGAATAATTCGAGTTCCCTCTACCAGAGCAGCAGGGAGGGCTTTGTGGCTGCTTGTGTCCCATTGCTCAGACTAAACTGGAGGTTGGTTGGTTTATTTTGGCTGGGCCAAGACCTTATCCCAGAGGTGTTTGTGCCACTCCTGGTTCAGTCCCCCTGCCTTCCATACTCCCCCATCCCTGCTGCTTGGAGCTGCTTGTGCAAATGCTCCATAAATTGGGGAAATTATAATTCAAAATTATACTAGTCTAGTTTGAACACTTAAATAATAAGATATTGTATCATTTTGAGAGTTTTGGCAAGGCTAAGCTTGCACTGAGGTTTAAGTAAATGGTAATCCCTGCTTCAGAATGAAGACAAAGAGGAGGCCCTATTTCTCCTAGCTTTGCTGGAAACAAAATGCCCAGCTACAATTTATGTTGGCATGCACCTGTTAAAGGGAAAATTTCAGGTTTTTAAAAGAGGAGTACTGTGGCTGTTAATGTGGCAGCACTTATGGAAGCCTCAATTACATCCAGATGCTACACATGCAGTTTGAAATATCAGGAGCATTTCATCTCTGAAAGATGGACATGGACAGAAACAAATATTTCCTCCCATCTGCCACAAAAAAAAAATGAATGTACAAAAATAGAATGTCTTATTCAAAGTCAAATCTGAACCTACAGCAGAGACAGAAAAAATGAACTCAGGTTTCCCAATTTCTGGAAATCTTTAGCCAAAAAATTACCCTACCACAGCCAGCTATAGTGAGTCTCTGGGCTCTGCATGGAACAGGCAGAGAGCTGTTACTCAGCAGCACATCTCTGCAGGATTGCTGGCTAGAAAACATCAGTTCTGCTCACTATTTTAAAATCAGTGTTCAACCCAGTCTTTCTCACCTTTCTCATTTTGAAGAGAAATCCCCCTTGGTGCTCTGACAGGAGCTGAGGAGCACTGGCAGCCCCAGGTGAGCCAGGACAGGGCCCCTGTGAATACCCAGCCTGTCCATGAGCTTCCAGGGTCCCCAGAGCTGCTCCTGGGGCACTGCAAGGCATCCAAAGGGGCAGTCAGACAGCACCAGAAAACTCTGCAGGTAAGCCTGTCCCACATCTGCACTTGTCAAAGTGCTCAAACTTCCTCAAACTTGTGCAAACAGACCAAGAAAAAGTCTTGTCTTCCTCTGACAAATCAAGTGTATTTCACTAGTGTTCTTCCTAAATAGCAAACTGTGGTTTTAAACCTCAAAAATGTGCAATAGGGTGAGATGTAAGAAGCCTAATCTATTTTCTGAGAGAAGTCCAAGAGACAGTTTAATAAGCAGCTGCATGGGAAGAAATTCCTGGTTGTAGCTCTTTAATGTAGCAGAAGAAGACATAATGAAATCTAATTATTGGTAGATAATGCTAGAGAAATCTTGACTTCAGAATAAATTGGAGCTTTTTAAACAACAAAGATAATTAAACATTGAACAGCTTGCTGGCCTACTGTGGCAAATTCTCTACTACTTTGAGGGTCTTTGCAGTCAGAGTGGGCATCTTCTAAAACCTATCAAAAAGCTCAAACAGGATGGGGCTCTCTGTGTAAGATGCTGGGTCAGGATCTCGGCCCTTTGATGGCCACTTTAATTAAAGAAGCCTGATGGAAGTTGGGGGAATTTAACCTTGGATATCAAACTCACTGAGTATTAGGGAGAAAGAAAATATCACCACTCAAAAGTCCATCAATTGGCAAACTTTACTTCTACAATGTTTATAAATTATATAAAACTCTTATGTATTAAAAATTAATCAGGCAAGCTTCCTAGACTGGCCTAAATTCAGCCTAATGATCCTTTGACATAGAATTAGAATTTCTTCAAGCAATATTTCTTTCCTCAAATTTCTCATGCTACAATTAGTGTAGTTACAGGGCAAGAGATGCAGGTGGAGATTAGCAACTCCTTCACGAGCTGAAAAATAATGAATGCCTGGTGCATCAGTTTCTGGTAATCCAGGATACAAAAGAAAAACATCTTCCTCTGCTTGTCATGACTAAGGATGTGCAGCAAACCCAAAGTTATCCAGCAGAACAAACTCACTGCACTTGTGAGTGGTACAGTCATGGTTTTATATTAATAATCTCAAGAGTAGGCAGCAAGTAACAGCTATTACCCAACAGGACTAACCACGGCCAGGACTGAGCACACTGTGTGACAACACCTCAGAAACAAATGTTCTGTAAATGTCTTTGTCGAATAGAAAGCGGAAATTTTATTTTTAAGCTAGCCCTTGGGACAGTCATCATTTGGTGCTAGGTTAAAAAAAAAAAAAAAGGCAAAAAAAGCCAGCAGCAGAGTTACTGGGAAGAGGGCACCTGAAGTGAGGTACTCCCAAATGCACCCTCTCTAAACAGCAGAGCAAAGCCACCTCCCAGCCTGCCTGCACAAGGCTCCCAGGGACCCCGAGGTGTCTCTGCAGGGCAGACCCAAGGCAGATGTTGGGACTTCCCCTGTGTCCCTGTCTGGATTATCTCAACCTGGACCTTACTTCCAGACTGCTTTCCATTTTTAACCATTAGACTGCAGTTTGCCTTTGCCTGCTGACATAAGGAAAACGTGTGAGTAGAAATCTTTTATGTCCCTTGAGATCATTAGGAAATCCCTTCCTGCCTTGGCTGCTGCTGCAGAATGGCCTCGCTGAGGGCAGGAAAGCAATTTGCAATTGCCTGTAGCTCCAGATCCAGCCAAGCACTTGACTGCTTGCCTAACTGCACAGCTCTGTGTTATTCCATTGACTAGAGCAGGACCACTCACACAGTTAAAATTAAATGCTGGTTAAGTGCCTTGTAGGTTTTTGGCTTGTTAACAATTCACCGCCAATACCTCAACCTGCTTAGGCTGTTGCTCCTTCTCACTGCAGTGCTTCTCTGAAGTTTAAAAGCTCCTTTTAACTCCAAGTTGAACAAGTAAATGTGCTCCTGAAAGCACCCATGAGGAGACCTACTGAAGAACATGCTATCTTTCCAACTTATGTAATTTTTTATAACAGAGCTGTGCATCACACTTATCTCATTAGCAGTCATCTCCTCAGGCAGTAATACTGTGTGGGTGGGTTTTCCTTTTTTTGGTTTACCTAGGAAGCCTTGCTGTCTCTAATTTTCCATGAATCTCATGAATTGCCACTGAAATCTTTATAGCTACAGTAGCCTGGGATGTAATGTTCTAAACCAATTTTATACCCAATAAAACAATTTAATACCTAATAAACTTTATGAAGAAAGTAGCACTACGTAGTGCTTCCTGCTAATGAAATCGAGCCAAAAATGCTTGAGGGAGGAAAGCTCCATGTCTGTGAGTAGCAGCCTTGGGTGTGTGCTGACACTTAGGACATCAGAGAGCTCACAAACCAACTGGTACAATCTGATTGCCCAGCCAGCAATGTGTTCATCAATAAAGAATTGCTAATCCTTGTCACAAACAGACAGAACTCCCTGAAGTGTTCTACTGCAGATAAGGAGGGAAAGTCACAATGCACTGAGGGGGGCAGGGAGAGCTCCTGTCACTTGTCCCACTGACAGGTTTGCTTTGGTGAACTTCCCAAAGACTTGGCTTCCCCAGAACATGGAGGCTGGAAAAGGCACAGAAAGAGCCTCTCACTTTTCTAGTTCAGCTGAAGCCTGAAAGTGCTGGTATGTGAAAAATGAGAGTTAATCTTGCAAGAACTTTCTGGGGCACTCAGACGTTGACTACCAAAATTCTGGGAAGAGATGATTTTGGGGTTTCATTTTAAACTGAGAATAGTGTAAGTAACCTCAGGATGAAATTGGCATTCTTGAAAACAGAACTTCACTTGGGAGAATGGTCTCATCATTTTGCTCCATAGAGCAGCATGTAACAGATCTAATCAAATAATTGTAATATGCTTCAGCTAGAAGGGTAAGGAAGAAAAACTGTGTGTAAAGGAAAAGAGGATGGGTCACAATAGCAGTGATGACTTATGAGGGTTATTTCTCACATCTGAAAGCCCAATAACTCACAAGTACCCCAGCCATAAGTGAATTATATGAGTCTTTTGTGCAAGTAAAATTTTCCATTATGTACCTAGTCTGATGCACTGTAACAATTTGTCTCTTTTCACAAAATCATAAGGAATATTTCCCAGAGAACATCAAGAGCCACAGAGAGTAAGAAGCTTCCTTGCATGAGAAAATGCCCATACCTTGATCATCAACACTTCTCTGCATTTAAAGCTGCCTCAGTGCTCTCCTTTGGATGCTCTCTGGAAGTGTGCCCTACAATTTATCATTGACATACTGCCTATATCTTGTTTCCTTCTCTTTTTCCCTCTGTTCCTATAACAAGGCTAAACTGTATTTTCAGTTTGGCTGTTGTAAATTTACATTGACTCGTTGACTGTGGGGACATTACTCTGAAATGATACTGGCCTAAAGGCAGCAGCTGGCCCTAAGAACAGCTTTTGTCATCCTCTCCTGACACCTGATTTGTTATCACAACTGGACCTGGGAATCCTCTGTGATTTCAGCATATTAAAAAAAAAAAAAGAGCCAACTGATAACAAAACTAGTGGCATATTTCTGCAATTTGTCTTATGGACCTCTTGAAGTAGTTCAGATGCTGTGCTCAGCTTTGTAGTGAGAGGCTTCACATTGCTAAACTTGCCTAATATAAAATGAACTTTAAAATGGATTTTCTACACCATTTTTATCTTATGGAGAAGTATTATAGAAGGTGATCATGTGCTTTCAGGGAAACAGGACAGGTAATAGACTTTAACTTCCTCTCTCAGTTTCTCAGCTTATACTTTCAGGGTTTGAGGAAAAGGTCCTTGATGCCACAATGACTGTACAGAAGTAGGGACCTCTGAGTGACCTCATTCTGGACAGAAAACTGCTCCAATTCTAACCTCTGACTGCTTCAAACACTAATTCAAAACAGCATCTAAAATCTAAACCAAACTGGAAGATGCCAGCCCTGGTTCTTCACTCCAGCTCTGGACACTACAACTTGAAGAAACCAATCTGTGGCTCCAAGATATTGTCTCGGCTGAGGATCAGAAGTCTGTGCTCTATACTGTGGTAACAAAAATCACACATGTTCCCTCCTGTCCATATCCTGCTGATGCCTTAGGTTTTAACTTTTACATTGTTCCCAACCCTCACTCTGCAGTTCCCTGGAGCTCGTTCAGTGCTGTTCTCTCATGCTCACACACACACAACAAAGCCTCTCCAGCTCTCCAAGGACACCCAGACCCTCCTAGGCCCAACAACTGCAAACCACAATCTTGGGGACAGGGGGGCAAGCTTGGGCAAATTCCATCCTTGCCTGGCTTCTGCTTGGGGAATTGATGCTGATATCAAAGTGGGAAGAACTCGGGAGCTGTCCTTGTCCATGTTGGGATGCACTGAGGCAGGAGCCTCTGGAGCCCAGAGTGTACCTCTGAAGGCCTTTCCAATAAATCCCTCCTTTATTCCTTTATTCCTGTCTAGTCTCTGTTTGTAGGTAGCCATTTAAGGCATCACTGCTCCAGCATCCATTTCTTCATTTGGAAAAGAAAAATGAAGAACCAGATGGGTGCCTGGCCTTAAACACATGCACAGTTTTAAGCATTTTCCTTGACCTGAGTGGGAAGTTAAAACTGTGCTCAAAAACCTCTATTATATGGGAATGGAATTAAATCTGCCCTGGGTGCTCTTGCATCTTTGCGAGACAGATCTCTGTAATCATCTTCCACTTAATCAAAACACAAGCAGCAGACCTGTGATTACACAATTTCAGATGACAAGTAACAGTCCTCATCATTTGTTTTGATGAATTCTGAGTTCACTATGTAGATAACATAGTTAATTTGTTATTCAGAAATGGCATTTAATCATTGAAGGACATTCTGAGTCTGACCAGGAAAAAAAACCAAAAAAACATCAACCCAACAACCAAAGTAACAATAATCAAACAATATTTGATAAATGTGATATGTTTCGAACAATTTTGTTTAAAGTGTTGAGCTTAGCAAAAGGAGGTTAAGTTAGCAAAAAATGTACTAATCAACAAATGGAAACCCCCCCCAGTCCTGCCTTGTTTCACTGCTCTGGTATTTCACATCTGCAAGTTGCTGCACAGGAGGCAGCTTTTTTTTCTTAAATTACAGTTGTTTTGTATTCTGAAAAAATTCACCTGCTCAGCAAGAGAAATGACATTAAACTGCTGACAAAATATACAAAGCTGAGCTGGTTTCAGATATTCATGCTTTAGACTGTGTCAAAAGCACTGCAAACATTAATATCAAACCATGACTACTTCTAATAGAAACTATGAAAGAAACCAAAATAAAGTGTGTTTTCTAAGCAAGAAGCTGAAAAAAACATGTCCTGGGATGATAAAGAGAGTGTGGAAAATTCAGGTACTGATTTCATGGGTATTAACTATGCATAACATACATATGTAAGAAGACAGCATAACCTTGTGGGTAGGGCATTTCTGTAAGCCTGAGAAGCAGAGCTGGCTGGAATCCTTGGTACTGCCAAAAGCAGAGTATTTAAACAAAACACCCCACACCTCTGTGTTCCCCATGTAAAGGTCAGAAAATAAAAGACAGGGGAGAATCAGAAGCTGAAAAAATACACAGCAATTAAGAGACCCCAGGGTGGCTTTTTTCTGTTTTGAACAAAACAACACTGGAGTTTTTAAATACCAACAATTTGCTCACACACATTTAGGCAGGACTTTCTGTGCTGACTTAGAGCAAGGGTCCTCCAGACATCCCTGATTATTGATGTGCCTCAGTTTGCACATGGCAGATCTGGGGCTCCTCAGAGTCAATGAATGCATCTCTTTTTAGCCACCTGCAGTTATTTCCCAATTTAGCAGAAGCAAGAAGATGCTGGCTGAGCAGGGTGACCCCCTTTGTGCTACTCCCTCCTTCAGCACACTGTGAAGTGTGATCACTCCTGTTAGGTGAATCAGCACCAGTGGAAGGGCACACGCCATTAAATATAATTGTGCCCTAACTGAAGTGTCATCTGTGAAATGGTTACTACTCCCAGCAATTTGATCAAGACACATATTAGGACAAACCAGTATTTTATGTCTGCAATGGATGATATCTACGCCAAGAATGAAGTAAATTGTTCTTCTTGAAGTCTTTGATCTTTAAGGGCAGCAATTTAAACCATTTATACACAGTGAACTTTTCAGTGTATAGAGCTTTCATCCTTTTCAGCCATCCTCAGCCTCAGAATAGGCCCTGTCCACACAAAGGCTGGCATCAGGGTGATTCTCTGCTTTCTTCAGAGTTTATCTAAGCAAAATTAAAAATGGCATGAGGTTCTGGGAGAGCAAAGTTGACTCTCAAGTACCTCCAGAAGAGTAAATTCAGTGAAGCTTGAAGGAGAAATTGTTTAGTCTCCAGCTCCCCTTGCCTTTTTGCAACCCTGGAAAGAACCAAAGCATTTACACCTCAGCTGCCTGGTGCCCCCATGGGTAACCTTAGCACCTGGGGTAGGTTTGAGCACTCAGAGTTTGCTCCATGTTAGATTAGTCTGGCCCATCTGTTGGTGTGGAAAATGTACCTGCAAACACAGAAGTGCCGGAAGTGCTCGGCTGTGCCATTAGTGAGGTGATTAGTGGCACTGGCACACTGTCAGGCAACTCTTGCACTCAGACAGAAAGAAACAAAATACATTTTCATCAGCTGAAATACAGAAACTGAACTATAAAGATAAAGCATCTGCTTTGTGAAAGTGAAAGAAAAGAGGAGAAAAACCGAGAGAAACATCATGGCTTTAAAATGATAAAAGCCCTTCTAAGAACCACACACTGTATTTGCTGAAATGTTGCAGCATCATTTGTCAGTTATGAAATTTTAAAGTGAGGATCTGAAGGCACTGAAGATGGAGTATGTACATGACACTGCTCTATTTTTTGCTTTCTGAGAGCCTTACAGTGCTTTTAGCACAAGAAAACATCGGCGTGGTGATCCCATTTGTGCCAGACACATCTTGGGCACTGACAGGCAGCAGTTAGGGAGCCTGTTGAGTGCAATTAGCAGTCACGAGAGTGACAGCGTTGGACACCAGACCACATGTCAGGGCTTGCTGCTGAGGAGGGAACCAGGCAGCTCAAACCCTCTGTCACAGGGACATCAGCACTTCCCACCAAGGCACCTTCTCCTCTCACAACCACCTCGGTCCTGTCACACCACAGAACTGATGCTTCTACCAGCTGCATTTCAAAGCTCAGATAAATATGCAACGGATTCAGGAAAACAAGATCTGATATTTCTGTTTACACTCCTTAAAAGCAGCCCAGGGCTGTAAAATTTTACAGAAAACATCACTTATTTTCTTCAGCTGAATGACACAAACCAAGTTTCACCCCTGCTGTAAAATGACACTGTAGTGATGCTATAACCATGTGGTGAAGGGATAAAAAAAACTGAAGAAAGGTCTCTGAGCTCAAAAACTTCCTACTTTTTCTAATTAAACATATTCTTCCTGTGGTTTCAGCTACTGAATGACTCCCTGTTTTACCACCACTGTTTCCTTCTTCCACTGTAGTACTTTGGAAATCCAGCCTTGGATTTCCATAGACCTTTGTACCTGGCACTTAGAAACAAAGATCCCATTGAATGCCTTCTCTTTTCATCCAGTCACACATCTTGGCATTACAGGGTGACACCACAATGCAAACAGAGATATAAATACAATGAGTGGAAATCCACTCTCCTGGCTCTGCCAAGCTCACAACAAAGACACCACATAGGAATTTTAAAAAAATTGTGGCTGAAAAACCTAGGAACAACCCAACTTTTTATTTTTCTGATATAACCTGAAGGATGCTTCAAAAGAGAAGAGTGGCAGACTCCAAAAGGAATGGCTGTAGTGGGTAAAGTACTTTGCTGCCTGAAAAAAAAAAAGGTTTTAAAGAAAATAGAGCAAGAAAAAGCTTTTACAAGAAAACTGCAACAAACTGACAAGAGTTTTGCCTGACAGAATTCAAAATACAGCCTTGCTCAGCCTATCTACTGAAGACAATGTAACAAAAAAATCCAGCTTTTGTGAAATTCTTCAGAAGACAAATCCGATTGACTCGTCAGCAGTTCTTTTCTGTTCTGCAGTCCCAATAGCATAAAATAGGAGAATCAAATATTAATAACCTTGTTTCTCAGGAATGCTTCTGTAATGCAAGGAGAGGTCTCTCGTGAACCTGTTGCTTAAAATATTGTGATTTTTCACCTTAGATGAGCTTTTAAATCCAGCACCAGTAAGTCAGAGGGGAGTAGCACGACCCACCCAGCTTATCAAAGTCCATTCCTGTTTGGGCAGAGCTTTTGCAACTCCTTCAAGTCATTCAGAAGGAACAATGCAGAGGCAGCATTTGGTGATTTGAGTCACCGTGAAGAGCACAAGCTCTAAGTGTTCTGCTTTTCAGAAGGTGCACATGTTCACACCATCACTCCTGGCAGTACAGCATCACACGAGGGCATCATTGCACTGTAAACACACTGAAAGGGAACCAGCTCCTCCCTCAAAGTACTGCTGTCCTCTCAGGCAAATGGAGAAAACAGATGAAACAAAAGCAGGAACTTCCCTGAAAGCTCAGTTTTTCTCTAAGGAAAGAGACAGCCATGGAGATGGTGTACCCATTTAATACCACTTCCCAATCTGAAAAACAGATTTGGTATTTGTACTTTCCTCCCAGCCAGGATCCCCTTTCCTTACTGTTATTCACTAACAGTGGAGGACCACGTTGGTTTGAGCAGCTCCCTGCTGCTTTCTCACAAATTTCTTGGTGGTGTCTTTGTGAAAATCAACGCTACAGCACTTTTCAAATGTCACTGTTTGGTTTGAGGCACTCGTTTTGCAGGCTAAGACAGACAGGACACCTCACAGCTCATCTGCATTCATCTCCTGCAGCAAAGCCATTCAGCATGTGCTTAACTTTAACCAGGCACTCAGCTCATGGGGACATCAAGGGGACTTGCACAAGTGCTTCACTGCTGGCAAAGCCCCAAAAATGCAGTAAATGTCTGGCTGGTGCACATCCCAAAGCTTCTCCAAGCTATTTAATGAAAAAAACAACATAAACACAAACCACTGTGTTATCCTAGCCAGCAGATCAGGTTAAAAAGTTTTAATATAAAAGTTTGTTTTTTCTATTGTTATTTTTATATGTAAATCCTGTAATTATTACATGTGAATCACCAAGCAGGCAAACAGGCTATGGGTGCTCTGATACACCATTTAAATTCTGGGAGCATGTTTCCCTGTCAGTCATTAAAATGACATGGTGGCTGCACATATTTTGATACACAAGATTAAAATCACATAAACACATGTACAGTTTTAGGAAATGGTTTATATATATATATTTGGAATAGATACACACACTCTTAGAATACTTCCACAAAGTTTTTGCTTGAGGGAAAGTGCCACAGTGCTAACTTCCAGATCCTTCTAATTGAACAAACACCTCACCAAAAGTAACATCACAGGTATGAAATTAAGTCTGAGGTGTGCTGCAGTACTGTGAGCTCCCTGCAGAGAGGATCTGACAGAACTGCAGCCAAAGTGCTACCAGTGAAATCTACAAGTGAAAATTCAATGGGATTTGGACATCCAGGTCATCAAACATCCTCTGGAAAATGTCACCCTTTTTATTGATCATTCCTTAAATCGGATGCACACCTAGCTTTATGAAGAAATAGAAGTGTGACTGCACATGTGCTTGGGAAGGGGGAGAAAAGCGAAAGGGCACTAAACTGCTAGCCAAAATAATATTTAATATTACAATTACTTTATTGCTTCCACTCCACTTGATTTTTTTGGGCTAGCAATCAAGTCAGAAGGATTTACATTATCAGAAGACCTGGCCCTCATTTTTCTTCTGAATTGTCTCTATTGGCTGCATGTCAAAATAAATATGTCTTGGGCATTTGACAGGGCAAAGAGCCAAGACTGCAGGTTCATGGAATGTTTTTTTGTTTGTGACTTGTTTGTTAGTTTTCTTAAGCTTCTTTTGGAAAGGTTTAGTGGCATTTATCTACTGCAAGCAAGTGGGCAGGGCTTACAAGAGAAGCTTTGTTGAGCAGGCTTTGGTGTCAGGGAGGCTTGCTGCCTTATTTGAGTACCTCTCCTTTGTGTAAGGGATTTGTTATTTGTTTGTTGTCAAGATGCCTCTGGGCATTAGCCCCCACTTCTTATAAAGAGATTATTTTTCTATTATTTTTCACGCTGTTCCCCTTCAGCAGTTTCAGCTGCTGTAATACTCAGGATGTTCCAACAGGCAGACAGATAATGCAGGGGCACTGAAAGAATTTAATGTTGTGGCTTCAGATTTTCTTTCCTGACATAATTTTCCTATGAAGTGGCTTCTTAGTCCTCAGATAGTGACTCCCCTTTCCTTGCCGTCTCCTAATTCCTGCTTGATCTCTACTTTAATACCATTTTTTAAGTGCTGCAGCTTTACTGGTGTCCACATGGCCCCATACTACTATTAGCAGACCCTGAAAATAAAGAAAGATCAAGAAGCCTGCCCCTTCTGGCAAGGTTGACCCTGGAAAATGAAAAGCCTCTTGGCATTCTGATGGAAGTCATAAGGACTTTATTTTCTCCAGAACAGCTAATTTTCTTTTTGAGCCACTTAGCTGGGAACTGACCCAGTTTCAGCACCCAGGTCCAATTCCTGTGCTGGATCACACAGCCCTTCACAAAACCCAGCATGTCTGGTCTTTAAAATGGGAAAGAGAGGTCACTCTGGACAGGAGGCTTAATTTGGAAATAAAACCCCAAGTCAGCAACGTGGGAGATGCCATTAGGGTAATCTCAAGGCGAGAGTATGGAGAAGAACAAGCAGACAGGGGAAAAATTAGTATTACAAGGTCCTATTTCACATCTCAGTGGGCACAAGGTCTGAACTTGACAGGTTTGTCCTCTGAGCAGGTGAAGAAGCGAATCCCATGCACGAAGCATGAGTTCCAATGGCATAAGGCATTTCCAAGCTGTCAAAAAAAACCCCAGCACTAAATTCAAGCTGTTCTGATTCACTGGTACATGACTGTAGAAATAGCGAGTCTGGCACCTTTCAGCTTTCTTCAGGATTGCAGCTCTAAAAGGACGATGTCTGGAAAAACATCAACAGCTTTCAGCTTGCTAAGGCAGAAACATTTCACACAAGGCTTTTTAACACATTTGAGAAATAAATAAAATTTAAGTGCTACATGCCTCTGGATCCAGCACAGCTTCCTGGTTTATACCTGGAACTGGCATCTCATTACCCATTTCAAGGAAACCACACTCATCTGTCAGCTGAGAATTGGACATAACCCCTTTATCACTGGCCATAACTGAGTTTTAGGACACATCTCAGAAGTTAAAGAAAATGCAATATCAGCAGGTTTACGCAGGACAGATAAATTAAAGCCTAAAGGAAGTGATGGGTAATAACTTGCACAAAGGGGTAGTTGAGGGGCATGAAAAAGAAACATTAGATTGCTTCACAAAAATCAGACAGTAACACTGTTCAAAAAAAAGTTATCTTGAGATACTGCACTAAATCTTGTGATGAATGTGCTGGTAACTCAATACTTAGCTTTGTGTCACCACTGTAAATCAGAGGCAATTTTTCAAAAGTCTGAATGTTGTTATTTCTTAGTCCATCTTCGGCTGAGGGTTCTCAGCTCTAATGGCAAGAACAAAATTTATAGTCCAGAACTTGGAGTTGATTCTCATGCTAGATGGAAGCTTGTCTCCAGAGGTTAGGCTAACATATTTCTTACTCTCACAGATGCTTGAAAGTTTTTAAGGAAGTCTGAGATTGCCAGAAAGGAGAATAAGATACAGCCTAGGACTTGGAGGAGAGATTAGAATCAAATTTTAAACACTTTGTTTTTAGTCTTTGTCATGCAAATTCAACCTCCTGGAAAGGTTCTCTTGTTCTTCACTACCAGACCAATATTTTAGAGTCCTCAGATATTTTTTTTCATGTCTCGTATATAAATTTATCCATGAACAACAATCACTGAGCCCAGGTCTCTTCCACCAGCTCAACACGGGGCCCTAGCACAACAGAAAATCAACTTAAGGGCTCAGGGGTGCAGGGCACAATATAAAACTTTTCCTTTTGATCCAGATACTTTAGGACTTCTCAAAACAAAGGTAATTAAGACTGGTTAATTAATAGATATCAAAGTGGATGTATGTAATTGAACAAACATAGTAGACTACTATGAAAGCTCTAATTGAGGTGGAAGTCTCTTTACACAGCAGATCTGGGTTAGCAGTCTAAGGCAACTTTGCACACTGATGTTCCCTTCACACTTTGAATTGATTCACTCTTTCTGAATCAAATCAGCAAGACATTAGTTTCTTTGACATCTTCACTGAAAGGATGTGTCAAATTCTGAAAACACTTTGAAATTTGTCACAGACATGTAAGTGAGAGAAGTGATTTAGTCTTCAGTGTTGACATGAATAAGTAGTTTAGTGCCACCCTTTTGAAACACTGAAGTGAAACACTGAACAGTGAAACGCATTTACGTCGGCTGGAGGAGCAATCTAAAGCAATCTAAAACTGGAGTTGGTAAACACAGAGACAACAGACAAGAAGGAAAACAACCTCGCTGAGGATGCCTGGAACAAAGGCATAGAAAAGTCTTTCACACATTGCCAACCTACTGCACCCCATACAGCATTTTTTAAAAGATAAAATAAAGCCCCCCTGACTATGCAAACATGGCTCAGCACTGACCATGGCTGCCCAGATGTCCTGAGAGTGTCTCACACACCTGACCAGATCAGCTAGGCTGGAGCTGCTGTCCACAGAAGCTGCTTATCAGAAGTGTGTATTACTGAAAACTTCACCTGGAAAGGTAATGTTAGGCTCTGATTTAGATCTCATCACCGAAACCGAGGACATGGATCTATTTAATGGGCTCATCAGCTGTACAACCATCTTCTCCTGTTTGCACACGACAAGGAAGCATAAGATCCTTGTGATAACCAGCTCTGTTCACATGTCTGATTCATTCAATTAGCTCTTTTCCCTTTGTGAAAGAAGAACAGTGCAGATGACACAGCACATGCTGAGAAAATCCATCCAGTGACTTCATGAATATCTCACTTGGGTGGATTGAGCCCAAGGTTTACATTACAGGCTGATATAGACACTTCAAGCAGCCTTTTCTAACTCACCCACTGCCTTTCTAACCCTCTCTGGAGGGGCTCAGTTACAGCAACGAAGGCTGCCACTGTGTGGTCAGTTTTTTTAGTATTCAGGTAAACACAGTACATATTTGTTCTTTATTCCCTTGCCTCAAAGAGGAAACTGAAAAGCGAGTTGGTTCATCTTCTTGTAGTGATGACCTGGATGCAAGAAAAAATACATGCTTAAAATGTGTTTCTCCAATTCCAGCACATCCCTCTACCTTTGAATGAATAAACCTTAATAATCTGCATAGAAGCAAAGATGAAACAGAAACACAGGTAGGTGTGAACAAAGCAGAAAAGAGAGGACTGAAAAAAACCTGATTTTTTTTTCTTCTATATCAGAGTGATTATTGAGGTGCAGTTTCCAATAGAGAAAAACCAAATTACAGAATCTTTCAAATCAGTCCCATTTCAGAAGAGAAAAGCAAATGCGTATTTTAAATTACATTGACAACGTGCTCTTTCTTCTCGTCAGGTTGATTCACACAGAATTAAACACCTAATTAAACTACAGCCACTGAATTGTTTCTCTGGAGGACTGGAATCAGGTGGGACAGGAGGGCAGGACTGAGTCTCAAACAGCTACAGCACCACAGCTTTCATCTGGCCTCAGTCCCAAGCAGCTTTCACAGTGCCAGTCACTGAGATATTCTGTTCATGAAGGGCACAGCTAAAATTTGCCCCTCCATGATAATTTCTCTTCTGGACCAAGCCCACAAGGCCAACAGACAGAGTGCAATAAACAAATGTTAATGTGGCTCATTCTTGCCAGTTAATTAATAGTTCTCCTCGGCAACCATTTAGTAAGTTATTTGGATGACGAATAGTGCTTTGAAAGCATTTTGCAGTTACTAATAACACCATTCTCCCTTCCTATTCCACAGCTGGTTTTATTAATAGAATCTTTTCATGGATGAGGGCTGATCTGCAAGAATATTCACTGAAAGAACATCCAGAAATATGTTACATATAGGTTGTTCTGCATCCCTAACCTCCACCTAGCACAGCTGTTTTAGGAAGCCATGAGTTTGCTGGCTGAAGCTGGAGAGAAGGATTGCTTTCAGGAACTCAGAGCCTGCCATTCCTGTGTGAGAAGCTGCTTGCTGTGACTTTTCTAACTTTCCATAAGGCAGCAGAGTTCCTAACAAGGAAAAATTCACCTGCTCCATCTCTTATTGAACTCTACCAAGTCTAATGGGCTCTACTGATTCATTTTCACTTAATTGGCTCTAAGATGCTACCTCATTATTAGTGCAGCTGCAAGCATTCACACCATCTTGGAAAGGTAAATTGGCCCCAAAACCAGGGAATTACTCCTTTAATTAGGTTGGATTGATCAGAAAGGGTACAAAGATCACCTGCATTAAATACAAATCAGCACATGGACCCTGCCTAGAGTCAGGGAGTGACAAATGACCACAGAGGCCTTGTCTTGTGGCACCCAGCAGTGTGAGACCAAGCTACAGGACATTCCAGTAAGGCCATCCATCCAAAGGACCACAGACTGCAATCAGGCTTAGCTGAAATTTGTTATTGTAATGAACTGAACCTCCTCAAAGTAGCAGATGCCAGGAGGGAAAGATGTTATATGGATTTCCAATACCAGCCAAACAGCCTCAATCTTGGAGCCAAACTTCTGTCACTCTGAAGCTCCGTGGAGTGTCTTGTTTATGGACTTTCATTACTTACTCGGCTTTGTAAACCACTCACTCCCCGTGGTATCAGCAGCTTATCATCACTTGCCATCAGCTGTTGCATATTATGTACGTTAGTAAAGTTCCCCACAGAAACACAGAATAATAGAAGCAGTTTGGTTTATTCTCCCCAGCAAGAAGGAAAATGAAATCAAGACTTCTGCAGAAATAAGCTCCCGAATAGATAAAAATTAATAACAAGGCAGTAAATTTTTCTGTGCCAAATGAGAGAGTGGGCAACGAAAAACTCATCATTATGTTGGTGCCTGACTAACCTAACATACATTCTGGGAGGGATTTAAAAAATTGTTTAGTGCTCCTGTAGGTGTCCTTTTTCAATGACATCTGTTTCACAGTTGCTCAGGTGACTTTAAGGATTCTCCCTTTTCAGCACCCAGCCTCTGCCATCAGACAGCACTCAATAAGAGCTGAAACACGTAGTGGGGCATGCAGGAAATGCTGTTGTTTGGATGGTGCCAAAATGCATTTTAAGAAGATTCCTGTTGCTTTATTAATTTCGAGTTCCATTGAAAAACAGTCCTTAGTTACAATACAGATACCCCTGCTTGCAAAAGCTCATAAAGCAATCTTGGTTGTATGCAAAACATCTGTACTCTGTGTGGTGTTATGGCTATAAATCTGTATTATGCTCCTCTGCACACCAGTATTTATCTCTGTTGTTTAGTGCACCTCTGCACACTGGAGAATTCATTAGGAAAACGACACAGTCATGCAGCGTGGCTATAAATTAGTGTGCTGCTGCCTGAAGAAATGCTATTGATTTTGCACGGCACTCCTGGATTTGCATGTTTGCCACTAAGCTTAACCATAATACCATCATGTATATCAAAAAATATCCTCAAGAGTTGAGCCTGCAGCCCAGCTAAAAGTACATTTTGGCAGAATGTGAAGCCTTCACAGAATGCCAGTGAGGAAAAACGCCCCCAAACCAACCAAATAAATGGCTTAGATTCATCCAAGCATGAAAAAGAAAGGACACCCTGGCAAAGGTGGCAAAGGAAGGAAGCCCATGAAGAACTGATGGCAAAGTGATAGCCAGGAGATGGAAGACAGGAAAATACAAGGAGGAACAGCTGCTTGCAAGCCTTGGTTTGTGCTATCCATGGGCTGCCATGCCTTGGCACTTCTACCTGTGCCAGGGACACCCTGTCTGTCGTCACTCAGCTACAAAAGCTGTGAGTTGGCTTTGACTTGTTGGCAATCAATTATTGCAGGAGAGCCAATTGATCACATATCATGATTAGCCACATAATTTGCTTCATATTTCCATTAAAGAGCCCAATGGGCATGATTAATTGCCGCAGGGGGTAGAATTTCAGCATGGCCAGTGGGGAACTTGCTTTGTAATATTGTGAATCCCATTACTGCTGATGGAAATTTAACAGCCAAATCCCCCGTGGATCACTTAGAGAAAATTACCCCTTAAGGTTAAAGGGGATTTCATTAATAGTATTCCAGGATGCTCTGATTTAAAAGTACTGTAAGCCTTTAGTGTCACACAGAAATATGCATCCCACTGTTTTTTGCATATCCCTCGTTATTATATCTATCACTTTACCCTTCTCAAATGGAATTTCAAAACACAGCTCAGCCTATTGAAATGTAAGGCACATTAAGGGTAAATTTTCTAAAAGTTATTCAAGGAGATTTATCTGCCAAATTCCTATTAATATTAATGGGATTGCCCAGCCACATTGCTAGACACTACTCTGAAAATGAAGCCCAGCAGCAATTTATCAGGTTCTTTGGTTCTTGATGCCTACACACAGCAGAATGTACACCACATTCTGGCCCAGATTTGGGCTGGAAATCTAGATACCACATTGTGACAGTTAATGACATCTAATGCTTCATCTTGCACTAGTCTGAGATGGAGACAGAGCCTTACAAATGACTGTCTGAGCCAACACATGGATGTCATTTGAACCTAGCTAAAGGATATGTGGAAAAGTGTTAAATTGTTGCTCTAGAGTGCCTTACTGACTGTCAATCACTAAGGAAAACCGGTCACAGACAGCTCCTGGTATTGGGCAGTCAAGTTGATAGAGAGTTAAGTTCCTCTGAAACACAAGGTTTGTGTTCTCCAGAAGCCAAGGCCCACCCAAATGAGTCACCCCCTAAATAACCCAAAAGAGTCACCTCCTAAATACATGTGAAACAAAAGGATAGCTGCAAATGTCAGACAGCGTGTCTCAGACTGATGACACCAGTCCTTTAGATTAGAGTAGATTTGGCCACTTGGATGTCAGCAGTACTGCAGTGTGTGCATGGGCTCACTCATTTAACCTCCACCATGACTGCTCAGTGAAAACCCAGCTTTGCATGCAGGCAGCCAGGCTGTGCCCATCTCTTTGTTAGGGTGTTCAAACCATGTGGCATTGAACATCCACAGGAGCTGGTCCCTAAGGCACCCACCTCTGACATTTATTGATGCAAACCAATAGAAATTCACAGGTGATTGCTTAAAAAAAATAAATAGTACTTTGATGTTTTGGTTCAAAGTGAGAGAAAAGACTGACTGGATCAAAACCCATGAGCTGGCACAGTTAGTGTCAGGCACAGCTTGATGCCATCACAGCCAAGTTGTTGGAAAGAACCCCTGAGTAGTTTGGGAATACTCACGCACATAAGCTGAAATATCCAAATTAATCAACCAAATCAACCTATGATATCGAGCAGTTATTAGCATTAAAACCACCCCTAAAACAATTTGGCTACACTGGATATGAAGAGGGATGCATCTAGCCCAAATATCCAGGATTTAATGATACAAGGCACTGTAAGAATTTAAAATTTGTTTTCTGTTCCATTTCTCCACCCCATGATTGTTTTTGTACTAAACCCCTGTCCATATTATGCACTCTGCTCCTTGTGCAGTGTGGGGCCTCAAGGTCTGTTTTCATCAAGTGGGAGAAAGGCAGCATTGGATTCTCATTAGCATGAGATAATTCCGATCTACTTTGTCCAACTACCTGAGGGGAAGGAGTGATGGAAACAAAGAGGGCAACATCAAAAACAATAAGCTGCACAGAGAAAGGGAGCCAAAGGAGTAGAAGAGACAATCAGGCAAGAGATAGCAGAGGTATAAGGGATACATCAGGCAAACCTCAGAACAGGATCAGCTCTCGAGACCTTAAGGATTTCAGAGACTTCTCCCTGTCCATCTGGGTTTGGCCCTCCTTTGACTCATGAATCAGATTCTGTTTACCTCCACCTCTGTGTTCATTTCCTGAGGTCACTATTTCAAATTTTTCTTTCAAATGGATAACACCTCTAGAAGTCTTTACTCCACCATGTTTCTGCGGTCAGAGGGGATGTCAACAAAGGCTAATTAGAAGCCTCTTCTAATTTTCCTCTGAATGAATTTCTGTTCAAACTAAAACATTTCCTGTACATTCTCACTTCATGTCACAGACAGGACACCTGGTCAGTTGTTCTTTCAATTAAAAAGGTATCTATATTTTTCTATCCCGAGTATTAGGTTTTCCCCTTCTCATCTAGTTTAGGCTTCTCCTATTACACAAGAAACTCCTCAAACCTCTAATGCTTCTCTTACTTTGAACATCCATTGTGAAAGACATTTACGAGCTTTCCTGGGAGTTGCTAAGGTACTTAAGAGGTCTGGTGTCCACAGCAGCACTGAGCTCATAAGTCACGGGCACAGCTAGAGGAGAATGTGGAACATTAAGGCCTGGTGGAGCTGAGCCAGGAAAGGCGGAGGGAGGGACAGGAGACTGATGAAATAGAATGAGATACGTTGGCAAAGGCAGGAGACAGAAGGTGGAGAAAACGTCTAAAGACTTGCCAGAAAGAAAGGATTTAAGACAGGAAGAAAAGCTGAACCAAGGTGGGAAAATCATACAAATTTTCAACACCTCCCTTGCACAGCTCAGGATGGTTGGGTTGTGGCCATTTGTCTCACACACTTCAGTGGCTCATCTCCACTATCCCCACAAAACACTGACATTGCTGCCAGTTCCACGTGTGGATTGCAAAAGATATCCAAACCCCCAAGACTTCCCTAGAGAGGATATGTAATGAGTGCTGCTTGCATACCACACCTGCCTGCCAGGGCTGACAACTGAGCAGAGTCAAACATGTCCCTCCCTCTGCATTTCATTTTCATGGTTCTCAAGCTGGGGCCTGACACAAAACCAGCATGGTTACATTTACACCTTCCTTAGCCCTGCTCTGGCTCTGTATGTTGAAACACTACCAGGCAGAACTGACAGCAGAGCTGTGTTTACCCCAGAGACTGCTGTGAAAGCACCTAGAGATAAACAGGGATAGGGCTGACAGTCAGCCCTTCACATCTAGACTCTAGAAAAAAACATCAGTGCCCCATGAGGTATGCAGGATGACAAAGTTTTGTGTAAAGATCTAAAAAAACCATCTTAATAAGTGGGAGAATTTGCCATATTTTTATGTAGAAACTGCCTTTGACAATTGACACGACAGGAAATGTTGCTCCAGTAAGATGGACAACAGGCTGCTAAAACAGGCAGAGGGAATGGAAAGGGAGAGAAAATAACTTATAGCACACTGGCACATCACTGCATTTTCCTGAAGAGATACTGAATAGGGATTAACGAGGGAAGAGAAAAATGAACCACATTTCCCTCAGCAATTATTTCTGCTGAGCTTCCAGCTGGAGACAACCACAAGTAACCTGTACAAATGAGAGCACCTACAATGCAACTGAGCACAGAACGACACGAGGCTGGGGCTGAATGCAGCCTTCCAAAACTCACTTCCCACTTCTGCTGCAGCCCAGAGAACACCTCAGCACAATTCCAGAAGCAAAACACATTGACTCTCAAGTTGAAAAATGGCCTAGGGAGAAGCTGGGAAGGAGGAGGCAAGGCAAAGTTGGAAAGTTAACAGACTGGTCTGGCTTAACATTGAGGGTGCTCACTGCAGAACACTCAGGGCTTGGCTCCATGATCTATCATCCATGACTCCATCCCCTCCAAGGATGGGCCAGGTCCATTTCAAGCAGCTGGTACTACCACAGGTAGTTTCCAAACTGACTCTACCAAGATTCCACCTCTCTCAAGGGGGTGCCTGGCAAAGCTTGGTTTGGCACAGAATCATGGCCGTGCCCCATTCAGCTGCTCTGCCCCCAGATCAGAAAAATAACAGATATTGTGAGTGGAAACAGCAAAGCACTTTTGTAGGCATGCAAAAAATATCCTTAATAATCTCTGTAGCCTTTTTGACTGAAGATTGTTTGACTCTTATGAGCAAATCCCTCCACATTTCATTTGGCATGTGTTCAAGAAGCCCCAGTTCTAGCCATACTAATGCTTCTCTCTTATCTATTTACTTCAACAGCTTTTTTTCCTGTGATTCCTAGGTCTGGCACAATACTTCCCTGGCCCTCAAAATATAATCTTCATTCTTCTCCCTATCGCTTTCTAAACATGTTTTTTTTTTCTCTCTAATACCAGTAATCAGAAAAGCACACATTTTGAGGCTTGGAGACACCTGCCTGCATTGGCTAATCTTCCCAGAGCTTCTCTGTGATTCTCAAAACCATTCTTGCTAGGCAATTTGCTTCTTACCACTCAGCACCACGGCTGACCCTCCTTTCTGTCATACACCTTATTTTCTCATCACTGTTCTTAACAGCCTCCTTAGCATGGTCTGGATAGGATATCATCCATATGGCAAACACCTTGTAATAGAAAAGGCCCTTTCTCTTTCCCAGCCTTTTCTATCTCGATCTCTGTCTACCCCACCTTATTTTTACATTAGAAAGGCATTTCTATAAAAATAAAAATCCTTTTTAGTAACTCTTTTCATTTTAACAATACATATGTATTGAAGATGTATCAGTTCATCATGGAACCCAAACATTTTGGCATATGAACAACAGATTTGTAATACTCTCTTTTAAATTATACATATGCTATTGATTATGTATATTAAAGGGACAATTTATGTGCCAGATTTTGGCTATATGTGTATAGTTAAGACAATGGAGCTATGCAGAACAATGACAATGAAAATTTAAAATCCACTGAATTTAGACTCTGTTCTGCTTTCATTTTGTAAAATTGACTGAGGCAAATCCAGAGTTCTCTCTTTAATTTTCTTGCTACAAAATATAGTACCTCCATACCTTTCTGCTTTTGGAGAGAAAAACGCTTCTGCATTTAAAATTGTGAATTTCAGATTAACTGTACTGTGAAGCTCAGTGTCACAGCATAAATCCAAGTATTTCACAGAAGCCCTAGCAAGGAGGAATGGCCCAAAATGAGCACTAGTCCATGATCTCTACTTCCATATAAATATGCATACACAGACTTATATACACAAACACACAGATGAGTTATCAAGATGGGGAAATAGAATGTGTGCATGATGCTGCAGAAAAAGGGCATGCTTAATTAAAGGGTATCAGTAAAAGAACAAGTCTAAATGTCTGTGACAAAACGTCTGGCTTTCTGATATGTCTGATATTGGAGAGGATTATAATATTTGATAGTAGATTTAAGAAAACTGAAAGTTCTTAGGTGGAGATACATGAAATAGGATCAAAAAACTCCCACCCTATCCTCAAATTCTTTTCACATGCTCATTTAGCAATCAAAAAAAGATAAAAACCCTTAATTAAAAATAAAATTAACTAGTGATTGGCACTGTTAATATTTATGTGTAAGAGGGAAATGAAGCATCCCAGTTATGTTCTACAAGAATCATAGAGAAGAAAGCATGTACTCGGTGTCATGTGAGTTTCTCTGAATATCAGTATTGGCTTCTAAGTAAAAAGACCCTGCAAAGCCAAGATCTGACATGCAAAAGTCAGTTGAGGCTGGACACTCTTCAGCACAGTAGGACAACTTATCAAGAGCCACTTCCAATGCCTTCTACTCCTGTTTTACTATAGTTAGAGACCTGCTTGCTGTTTGTCCCTTCTCGGGACCCCAAAGGCCTGGGCCCAGGCCATGTTAAGCCCCTTGGGGGGGTGGGGAGGGCAGTGGGTGGGAAAGGCACCAGAGCTCTCTCGCTTCACAACGCACAGCAATGCAAACTCCTTCTGACAAAGGAAATCAATACAACAGGCGGAGATGTGCCCTGGCTTGGCACAGAATCTCAGACGAACAAAAGGCCTCCTCCTGCCTGAAGATCACCCCCTGAGCACTGTATCAAAGCTCACCTCATTTAATGCAAGCATCTGCAGAGGGTATTTTCCCCTCCAGGCCTTCCACGTCCTTCTCTAACATTTACTGTTTGAGATCAGTAGTCTATACAATTTATCGCACCTGTCAAGGCTAATTTATTCATGCGATCTGGCAGTAATCAAAAAGACTGAGATCGATGTGCCAGCAAACCCTGACATTTATTCATATTTTAAAGTCCCGTTTGACCTTGAACTGCAGCTAACTGGAGCTGAACTGTCAGCAGCTCTCTGAGGCTCACGGGGTCTGGCAGATCGGCGCCTCTCGGCTAAAGGCACGATGTCAGGGCAGCAGACGCCTGGGCCAGGAGCAGGAAAGGCTGAGCCACAGACAGAGGGGTAGGGAATAGAGCACCATTCACAGCTCAGTCCTCACAAACCCAGCAGCCAGCCCAGCACATGCACCAGTGCAGCTTGAGACTGCACAGTCCTGCAGCACGACTGTCCAGCAGCCAATGGATTTCTTGATGAGGGGTAAATGATGCCTTAAATGGCTCCTTAGAAACAGAGACTAGACAGGAATAAAGGAGGGATTGATTGGAAAGGCCTTCAGAGGTACACTCTGGGCTCCAGAGGCTCCTGCCTCAGTGCATCCCAACATGGACAAGGACAGCTCCCGAGTTCTTCCCACTTGGATCTCAGCATCAATTCCCCAAGCAGAAGCCAGGCAAGGATGGAATTTGCCCAAGCTTGCCCCCCTGTCCCCAAGATTGTGGTTTGCAGTTGTTGGGCCTAGGAGGGTCTGGGTGTCCTTGGAGAGCTGGAGAGGCTTTGTTGTGTGTGTGTGAGCATGAGAGAACAGCACTGAACGAGCTCCAGGGAACTGCAGAGTGACACTGGGCAGTGCTGGACTGGAAAAATATAAAAGTTACAACCTAAGGCATCATAAGAAGGGTGAGGGAAGGGAGTGAAGCAGGAATGTGCCATGTGTGGGCACAGGCAGGACACCCCACACTGTCCTCAGCAGACTGCTGCCAGACTGGCCCCAAGGGCTGTCCTGGGCAACTGGAGGGGAGGCAGAGACAGACAATGACACCACCTGCCCTCCCTGGGGGAACAGGGACGGCAGTGGTCACCTGGCCACAGAAGATGTATCAGAAACTCTGCAACCCACCAGGCACCTGCCAGCACAACGTGGCAACATCAGCTGCAAACAGATATAGAAAAGATAGCTCTCAAGAGGATTGCTTTGAATGTGCTCTTGCACTCCTATTCAGACCCAGGATTTAGGACTCACTTGTTTCTTTTGAAGTCCATCACCCCTGTCCTTTTATTCACTCAACCAGGCCCTAAAGGAACACAGGAATTTCAAGAGAGATCTTGCAATGTATGCACATGCTGTAACCTCCAGTAACCATTTCAGGTTTTGAATTCAAACTAATTTGTAAAGTAATACAATAAAGTTTATTTTAAATAGTTTCAGCCTGGCTCTGCCATCAAATGAGTCTCAGACTTCCCAAGAGGACATCTTTGGAACCTTCTGCCTCAGTTTCCCCTTGGTTTAATGAAACCAAACTCATTTACCTGCTCCCTCAGAGCAGGCCAGGAATTATAGACAGGACATGCTCTGAGGTTATTCAATCATTTGGCTTTCTTCTGGCAAGAAGATATTTGTGCAAATATCTCAGAGACATTCTCTCAGAGAAACAGAGGAAATCTAAGTGGCATTTTAGGTAGAATATGCAGCTACAGTTTTACCAAAACACGTGAATAGATTATTTTATCACAGTCAAAACACTTGACTACGTGTTATGCAGTTGCACCCAAAACAGATTTTGCAAAGGTATTTTGTTGCTTCTCTGGGTTCTCCTTGGCTCTGTTTCTCATGCTATAAATTCTGTATGTCATATTAAATATGATTTCTCAGTGAGATCTGCTTTTTCTAAGCCTAGAATACAAATAGAAATGACAGTTATGTCATTTTGTGTTTGTTTTTCCTCTCTTTTAAATAGCTAACACCTTTCCATTATGTTGAAAGAAAACTACCAATGGAAAGCAATTGGCATTTCGACCAATGCTTTTGTACACATTAAATATATGTCTAACACTGCCATGAAATCTAATCTGATGCTCATGGAAGAGAAACAATGACATATAAGGATGCAGAGGACATTTGTCTCTGTGCATCTAGACTGGCTGCAGCATGCAAGCAGTGAAATTACACACAGAGCTGTGTTACAATAAATGTGCTAATAAAGCTTTTAAGCCAACCTTCTTCTCTATTTTTCCTCTGCATAAAACAAAATTCAAGAGTATCTTGAAATTTTGGGGCTGTAAGTGTTTTTATGAAGGTTTTTTTTTCCTCCCTGTGCTTAGCCAAGCATAGGGATCTGGTTCCCTGTTCCACGCCCTGTTCTGGCTCCTCTAGGAGCTCTTTGGGGGAGAAGCACCAACTGCACCTCTCACTGCTGGCTAATCTGCTGCTGCCTTCTACAGAAAATACTCTTTCAAGCACAGCATTAAGCTGCCTTTTTTCCATGTGTTACACACAAGGCAGATAATGATAAATTTGGCACCAAGGAGGGGACCTTTATCCAACAACACAGCTACATGCATTATTCTTTCCCTGCTTCTGCTCCTCAGCTCAGAGGTACCTGTCACAGAGGCCAGCTCAACATGCTTTGCCTTAATCAGGTGTCACTAGTGCAAGGATAATTATTAGTCAGTTAGAAATTTCCTTAGCAGACCAAAAAATGTACAGCAAAATAATGTCATATTACCTCCCAGAGTCCTCCAGGCAGAATTAAAACAAAGCCAAGCAAACCTAAGCCCCACAACTCTTAACCCTCCAAACCTACAACTCTCAAAGATCAGCTCTGTTACCCTCATGTTCCCATGACAAAAATGCTCCCACTTGCCAGTGGTGACAACTTAATATTTAACATCATAAATAATGGTGACCTCAACACTCCTGCAAGGATAACACCTCAGGTGTACCTTTAAACATCTACAACACCACCTCCAGACCCTACACTCAAGCTTGGAGAAGCCTATAAATCCAACAACTGAGCCCTAAGCTGAAAAGCACCTTCCCAAATGAGGTAATTTACCCAAAGATACCTGGGGAAACCAATACACCCACATACAGCAGCCCTGGTCACTCCCAAGGGGAGCAGTTTGGACTGTGACCCTCACACTGATGCTTAAATGGTTACCTAGAAACAGAGACTAGACAGGAATAAAGGAATAAAGGAGGGATTGATTGGAAAGGCCTTCAGAGGTACACTCTGGCCTCCAGAGGCTCCTGCCTCAGTGCATCCCAACATGGACAAGGACAGCTCACGAGTTCTTCCCACTTGGATCTCAGCATCAATTCCCCAAGCAGAAGCCAGGCAAGGATGGAATTTGCCCAAGCTTGCCCCCCTGTCCCCAAGATTGTGGTTTGCAGTTGTTGGGCCTAGGAGGGTCTGGGTGTCCTTGGAGAGCTGGAGAGGCTTTGTTGTGTGTGTGTGAGCATGAGAGAACAGCACTGAACGAGCTCCAGGGAACTTCAGAGTTACACTGGGCAGGGCAGGGTTGGAAACACATAAAAATTAAAACCTAAGGCATCAACACCTACACACAGCAGCCCTGGTCACTCCCAAGGGAAGCAGTTTGGACTGGGACCCTCACACCCGCTGGCTGCTGGTCTGGGGTGGGGAACCACCACACAGGACACTGCTCCAAGTCAAATCTTTGCTCCAACTGCAGAAACCTAGGCTGCAGGAGTCCTCCCATCTTAAGAGCCCTTTCTTTATATTTACTAGAAATTCCTGATGAAACCTCTCATCCCCAGAAAAATGAGAACCAACTGGGGAGCTACTCAAAAAGTCACTCAGGAAACAGGCATCCCCTGCTCTGGGAACAGCTGGTATCCTGGATCACTTTCACATCCTGTTTTTTGAGTGGAAAAAGGATGCTTTCCACAAAGCTGATTTTTCATCTTTTTTAAGATTTCTGAGAGAGATGCAAAATGGTTCCAGAAAAACTCAAAGAAATCTTTTGCCAGGTGTGCTGGGACGAAGCTAAAGCTGGGCACCTCTGGGTACAAAATAGCTCAAGCCAGGCTTTCAGTAATCAGCATCAAAATTTAGAGTTCTACAGACCATTTGGAGCTCTGGATGAGCTGCTATTTTGCAACACAAATTATGTTGTATCAGAAAGTTTCTGACCAGCTGTAGCTCATCTCCAGTGTTTGGTTCAGACTCATCATTAGGCAAGTGAAACCTATTTCAGCCTCAACACAATTAACACACTCCTCTTCATTTTCCCTCTCTCTCTCTCTCATTCAGTTCACACTTGCCTCTGAAGAGGAACCCGTGTTAGATTTAGATCAAACCTGCAGGAAAGTGGCTGAGAAGAAAGTGGCAAAGACTAAGGAAGCATTTTCTTTCCTCAGTTCTTTCGCTGTCGATCTTTTTCTGAAATTTCCAGCCCTGTGCTTTGATAATGTCCTGGTACATGAAAGAGTTTGTAACATAAAATGTTACACTCGATGGAGCATGATGTGATATTGGAGCCAAATGGCCAGATGCTCTTTTCTCTGAGTGATTTCCAATGCTCCCACTTTAGAGAGTGTTTTTAAGGGTACTCACAAGCTCTAGTCCTGTAGTGCGCTGGCAATTTCATGCTAGAGCACCACTGTGCTGAGTTCTGATGAAACCATTGTTTTCCATGCTAGGTTAAAGTTATCCTCAATTTAATAAAAAGAAAAATAATGAAGGAAATAAGAAAGAAAAGAAAAGAAAGAAGGACAGTGTGGTTCAAAGAAAGGGCAGGCAGGTAGGGAGTTGAGTTCTGCCCCACCAAAACCAGGATCATGCATCCTATTAAAAGTACAATTAAGACTATATTTATGATCTAGTCAGAAAAAAACCCCAAGCACTCTTAACTTCATCAGAACAGGCCCAGGGCCACATTTTAGTTGTGTGGCTTTGCTTTACACTGTTTGCACATCCTGTTCTTTCATGTGGGGGAAGACCCTTTACAGAGGAAACACTCTGGTTTGAAACATGGCTGAGGTCAGATATTTGAACCCTGTCCCCAGTGCTGGTTATCACTGGAATCAGCCTGTCCTCACCTGCTTTCTCACCATTTTCCTGTTTGCTGGCAGCACTGGGTCTGTTTCAGGGCAGGGATCTGACCTCAGAGTTGGGATCAGAGTCCCTGGGATGCTGACAGCTCCCCTGCAGTTGTTAACACAGTTACTGCCCTCTGCAATACTGGGTCTGGCCATTGCACACCTTGGCCTTGGGGGAACCACCAGTGGTGACTTCAGGTGGCTTTGGACACTGCAGGGTTCAGTAGCCTGGGATTAAATGCCTGCATGAGCTCCTTCACTTGCCACGAAGGCTGTCTCACTTTCCAGACAGAAAGCATTCCTGCTGTACACAAATGTCAAGCCTAATCTCATCCTGCCTGAATCTGTGCAGCTCCAGTGCAATCAGAAGATGCTGAACACTTGGATGTGCTGGGGACCTGGCTCATCTCTTATGCACACATCACCACAGAAGCAACTGCTCCAATCCCTGTTCTGAAGAGAGAAGGGAGCCGTGAATTAATGTGATCCAGGCACCACGAATCCAATCCTTTCATGATTCCTTAATGCTTGGCTTTACAAGCTTAGCATTCTTTTACCGTAGGAAATACCTACCAAACAGCTAAATTAAACTGGAGATGGGAAAAGAGGACACCTTCACTTATACACTTTATCTGGAGGGTGAGACCTGGGAGATTTGTCACTGAGATCTTTGCAACCTAAGCAGTGGGGAAACTTCCAATAACAGCAGATTACATCACTTACTAGGATTTTGCTTAGGCAGTATAGAACTGCTCAGAAACATTTTAATAGCATTTAAGTTCATGCTGAAAATGCTGATTTATTGCACTCCAGTGTGAATAGGCATGTCTAAGGACAGAGCAAACTACATTTTCAGATGTCAGCAATTGTGGGGTTTTGTTAGCATCATTTAAGTGATTAAACATCTTCAAACTAAAAGGCTTTAAGACTTTTAATTCAAAACCAAATGCATTTATACTAAAAATTACAGCTTGGGAAAGGTCAAAATGAAAATGAAGTATTTTCAGATTCACCAAAATAAGACACTTTGATTAACCTCTATTTTTGTACAATTTTCACTTGTATTTTACCATAGCACGTGTGAAAAAATGCTGGAATTTTGAGTAATTCACCAGAACTGGGTTTCTATTTAGCTCCAAGACTAGGAATCTGGCTTCATGAATCACACAGAGAAAAAAGCATTGTCCAGAATTCAGAATTAAAGTTTGCTATACATAAACCTTGTGACATTTTTATTACAGCATACCAGCCTGGAATCTGCATTTAAAACACTGACTGCTCTAAGGAATCTAAATCTCTTTAGCTAAAGGTAATAAAATGAGGTCAAAAATCCACCACTCAACAATCTACCATTAGCATTTCTGCTCAGAAAAAGTGTAGTTCATCTATTTTTAAAGAAAGAAAAGGCAGGTCATGTAACATAAATTTGGAAAGTATAATGATTTGCTTGTGTATGGAAGTCCATTAGGTAACGAGCTTTGTTTCCTCATAAAGAGATTTTGGTGATCTGCATAATGATTTTTCTTACAGTACACACAGTACTTGTGTAAGCCAGGGGTGAGACTGCATTTCTGTTTACTCAACCCTGGTTTCAGCTTGGCAGCCCTGCCTCCATCACCAATTAAATCACAACACCACAGAGCACACAGAGTCTGAGCTGGATCCTGCTTTGGGTCAGTTCTTTCCAATCCTGATGAGCTGTGTCTTCCCAGGGACATTCCACTGACAGTGGCCACAAAACTGGCCAAAGTTACCTGGGACACACCTGCTGATGCTGCCCCAATGCTACTGAGAATAGAGCAGCTGATGCTGGCCATAAAAGAAAAGAAGTTTTACTTGCAGTTTTCAATGTGGCACCACATTTTTTTTTAATTCAATTTGTTTGGATTCTTAATGGTGGAAGCAGCATTTAATTTCTGCTAGAGCATCCTTTAAAATAAATGCTTGATCTCTTCCCACCCACCATTAGAGCTGATGGGCACAAAGTAAAAAGAACAGCAATTCATTCACCTTATCGCTGGAGCACCAGAGGAAGCGAGGGATCCTTAGTGCAATGATTAATGACTCACTATAAAAAGATGCATCATAAACTGCTTGTATTAGGTTAAATCATAAACTAGGCTTTTAATGTTTATACGATCTCTTTCTAAATAATTAAGTGTGTCTGTGGCTGCCACTAGGAATGGATCTCACATGACGCTTGCAAACCATGCAGTTTCTTACAGGACTGTACTTTGGGTCCCTCACGTAAAGGGACCCCTGCCTTCCTCCACGTTCAAGCACTGCTTGAATTTCTCTCCCTATTGGGACATCATCTGTGCTACAGATCAGAGAGACCACTTGATGTTCAGCAAAGACGATCTGCCCTGAATTTAGAGTGTCTTCTTCAGCCTGTGCTCATGAAGGGCAACTCATCCACAGAGGAGCCAGCCAAGACTGGCTGCTGTAACTTCCTGTGTTTAGGTGCTAATAATACCTCCCATCAGCTTCAGCAGCTGCTTGGTGAACAGTGAGAGAACAGCAGCATTTGTCCTGACATAATTCCCCCGGATTTATCCACCTTGCGGTGAAATTGTCACTTGTGAAAAAAACAGTACAAGATGACATTCTGTAAGCGTCCATCTATCTCCTCACTGCCACAAGCCTGCAAATGTGTCCATCTCCCTTTTATTTCCCAGAACAGCTGGTGCTTTTTCTCAACCAAACCAGAACCTCCCTCTCTTGACAAACAGACTTCAGTGTAAAGTTGCCCCATCAGGAGAATGTTGCAGCTCAAACCACTGTGAAGTTTACTCAAAAAGTAATAGGAGTTTAAAAAAGAGCTGCTGAGCCCTAAATATTTTTAATAGGTATAGTAGGCAGCCCCAATCTGTTGCTGCACTGCTTATTCAATACAGAAAATCATTTAGGTTAATTATTTAAATGTTTCCATCTATGGAATTTAGAAAAGGGCAAAGCCAGCTGTGGAATAGTCAAGATCATGATTTTTTAATAAACAATAGATTTCATGGGAATTAGCTGGGTTATCAAACAGTATCCTCCCAAATCAGCTCATTAGTTTCACTGAGTTTCTCTACTTCACTTTATTAAAACAATTTAAACAAGGGTTCACTGGATGCAATATAATCTATTTCAGACACTCCAAACCTAATCCCTTTTCTTTTAGCAGTAACATGATAATAGTTTGCAAAAATGTTTAAAAGGATTATTGTTACAGCTATTTCAAACAGGGACTGCTTTCAGCCAAGCATGTGCCACCACTTTCCCTACATCTTATTATTTATTATTATATTAATTTTTGTTCTTTACTTATTCCTTTCATTTTTCTGTCTTTCATTGCTTCACACAAGCAGTCACACAAGGTCAACAGCATCCCTCTGTGCAGGGACACACCAAATATCCCTGCACGGGTCACTGCACCATGCCTTTGGAAAGAAGTGATTTTTTTCAATTTACTTGGAGGTTCTGGAGTTAAAAAACCCCAACTTGTTAAATTCACAGTGGTTTTATAAATAGCCTGGAGAAAAGGGAGAAGGTTCCTGTGCATTTTCACGCTGTTAGTTTCTGACAGCTCTGAAAGACGCACAGGAGGGGATCACACACAGGATTTGCAAATTAGGAGGCAGACACTGTATATTACTTACCATGATGGATCCAGGCTGGAAACACAGAGTAACAGACCCATGCTATGGACACACAGCTTATTTCAGATTGAACAAACTCATACTCTTTGTACTTTCATAAAACCTTCTCCAAACAGTAGGCTTAGTTTTTCTTATAGGGCAAACCTCCCCCCCAACAAAAATAAAACCCAAAGAATGAGAGCTGGTTTCTAGATCCAAGGTTTCTGCAGGCTTTAACAGGTTCCCTATCCCTGAAAACCTGTCCTTCCTTACTTCAAATCCTTGTCTCTTCAAGAAAATGCCATTTCATAATCCTATTAAAACCTTTGCCTCTGTTTACCAGGAGCCCTAATCGGACTCAGCAATTTCTCCTCGTCTAAGGAGGAGCGACAGCTTTCAGATTTCTTAGGAGGCTTATTCATCAACCACGCCAGGGTTTTGCCAGAGTGTTCAATCTATTCTGGGAGCAGCCATGTGGAAAAAGTTTCAAACAGCTCAAAGCCCTGCGCAATGATAAAGGAAAGCTCACACAATCCTGGTAATAGCCTGACCCTCTTAAGGAAAATTGGATGATTTGTGGTAGCAGTTTTTCTGTCCCCTATGTGAATTCTGAACCTTAAAGTATAAGCAGTGTATTCACACAGTCCCATTACAAACCCCATTCCTCTTGCAGTGCTGGAATAACAAATACACACCCAAATGTGAGAATAAACTCTTGCTGCAGTGACCTTCCTCCTCAGCCCAGTGGTGTGAAGGAGTTTGTAGCCATTTTAGAAAAAAAAAAAAGTCAGATAAAGAATGGACTAATTTGATGTTCAATGTTTCACCATGAGCAGAATATATGCTTTAATGAGCACATTACATGCACCAGGGACATGTTACTGGGAAGCAAGAGATAAAGAGTAAAGGGAAAATAATTAAACAGTCAGCTTTATAATGAGGAAACTCTGTTCATGCAACATTAAGCGGCCTAATTTTCAAATGCTAAGCAAAGACATGTTCCTTGGCTTTCAGGAGGACTTGCTGGCAAGCACCACCTTGAAAACAAGGGCAAGGGATCACAGGTATCAAATCTCCTATAGGTCCAGGGCACAGAGACTGATGTTGTTCCAAGGTCATCTTTCCACACTTTGCACTGGCCTGTCCAGTAGTTCTTATTCTATAAGGAGGATCCTTAGAGTTGTAAAACATCCCAGCATTCCTAATGTGTGCATGATGAACATTACAGCTGACTTCTACCAGCCTGGCCTTAGTTTTCTGTAGGAATTGCATCTGTTAGACCACAAATGTACAACATCAGCTAAAGGCAATGAGCACATGGAGACTTAGAGGGGCTGTTTGCACGAGGAAAGATACTGGGAAATGGGAAAAAAATATTCCTCATGGGGTTCAGACACTGACAGAATGAACCAATAAAGCATATTTCTGACTGTTATCAGACTGTTATCCCATAAGGCCAGGAACATTAATTTACAGGCACTGTCACTTCCAGATAATGTTGCAGCATCAATTACTCCACCATAATAGCCCCTCAGTCAGACAGCAACTCTGTGGGGCCACAAACTCCCCAGCACTCTTGGCAAAGGACACTGCACAAGGTCTGTTCCTTGTTACTCACCCTCATGCCTAATTCAATGTTTTCTCCACCATAGACCTCCATTCCAGGGTCAAGCAAGCCAATCTCACCAAAATACTCTCGGTCCACCACAAAGGAACATCCGATCATGGCTGGTGTCCTGCACAGAGAGATGAAAGCAAAAAATCAAGCCATTGATTAGCTATTACAGACCCCACCTCATAACAAATTTACACAATTTAAACAGTACTTAGTCTTTGAATTAACATTTTAAATTTACTATTAGCATCATTCACATGGCTCTACATGTGTGCAAGAAATTCCAGTACTTCTCTATTGGTGCTGTAATTTCTGAAGACTTTCTGTTGAATCATTCCCTAGTTAGAAGTGGTCTCAAGGCTCTACAAAAACCACCCAGGGTCCTGGATACTCCTGGCTGGGCACTTCCATCCTCTGTTGATGCATATATTTATACACCAGGGTCTTTGCAAAATGGATGCATTTATGAATTCAAGTTATTTGATAAAATGTATCTTCCTGATTGTACTTCCCAGAGCCAAGCCTGGAAACACATTTGCCTAAAAAAGCTGAGAGCTCTCCTGTACACAGGATGAGACATAGCCTATACACACCTTGATTTCACATCTTGTATCACTGAAAAGCAAATCTTAGGCTAACAAAGAAGAAATTTGGTCTAGAAACTGAAATAAAAAGATGACACAACCAAAGTAAGGAAATTCAGTACCTCTGCAATGAAATAAGCCTTGGAGGGAATAATTCAGGCATATTCTTTAAGTTTTACCCATGATAAAAGAAGGAAGGAGATGGGGGGAAGAAACACACACCACTTTCTTCATTCTCCTTTTCATGTCTTTAAAGCTAAACACAGGCTTCACTGGATCAAGGCACCACTCCTTTGCAAAACTAAGATGCTAGCTTGGGCTTAGACTCTTTCTCTTTCCAGCTCTGCCTCCCCCACAAAAATTCTCTGGAGGCAGCTCCTTAGAGCAGTAGGGTGCTCCCAAGAGGACGTTTCCTCCCTTTCTAATGAGGAATGGCACTGCCAGGCTTTGCAGACTGCTCTCAGGTGCTGGAATCGCTCTCTCTGGGGGATGGATTTCTGCAGCCGTCAGCTCTGTCCATTAAAACACTGAGCTGTTAATTGAATGGGGGTGGGAAATACATTTTAGATGCAACTGCATAATAATCTCTCACAGACTAATGCCACTGAGGACTGTCTTTGCAACTCCCTCTCTCCCTTCTACGGTTTATTTCTGCTCATTATATATATTCAAATATAGACTTCACAACCCTTCATCGCTTTTTCAGGAAAAAAAAATGTTTTCAGAACTGAGGAACCACAGCAGCACAATGACAGAAGGAACCACATCCAGCTTTTACAATTTTACACTGGACTACAGTGTCACACTGACATATTGCGAACACTTCTCAAAAAACCTGCTGGAAAAAAGCTCAAGGCCCTCACTTGGTGTTAACACTGGGTTTTCCCAGTACCTGAAATACTCCAGGCTACCCACCACTTTTAGTGCAGTGCAGCAGACTTATCCTGAGAGCTAGAAACGGCTACATGAGCAAAAGCAGCTGTGTTAGCACCTCCTACCCACTGCTCACTGCCCAAGGGGCAGCACATGAGAAGGCGATTGCCCCCAGCACCTCACAGCTTCAGAGCACGATATATTAACCTGCTTGATAGAAAACAACCTTTTTCCTTAATCACGAACCTTCTAGTAAAACTGCAATTAGAAGTGTACTGTTTTTTACCAACACCTCAAAGGTGTTGTGAAACTTAATTGATCTGTGGAATATTCCTTGACACAATGGAGGATGTTCTAAGTGTTAATTATAATCAACAGCAGCACTCAAAGGATAATGTGGGAAACACAGCAAAATGGGTTTTGCAGTTAAAAGCTTAAAATGCAGCCTAGAATTGTATTGATTTTGCACCAGAGTAAGATACAGCATAGTCAATTTGGGGGAATTACCTGATAGCAAGGGAGACACGAGAGAAACATTGCTCTGTGTAATGCCCTGGGGAAAGGGAGGAAGCACAGAGAGCTTTCTGAACTCTCCCTCCCTCCCTGCTTGTGGCAGCAGGAAGAGAGGCCCTGTGTGGGGAGGGCAATGCCTGCCATGGGATGGGGCACCAGGAACAGAGGGCACCTTGGCCAGGGAAGAAAGGCACTTGCTGTAGGTCTGAGTCAGAATTATTTTGTGTCAGTGAGATCCCCAGGAGCACAGTTCTGTTGCTAAAATTCCAGCAGGTGCTGACACCCATTTCTCCAGCCAGGTGCATCTCTCTCCTTCCCTTTACAGACAACTGAAGGGAGCTGCCTGGGGGCCTTCATCAAGAACAAGTGAAGGAGAAAGGGATGGGCACTAAGCTGACATACTGCATGTGATACAGTCATTCTTCCTCTGCCTTATGCATCTGTCTCTCCTGCCTTAAGGTCAGCATATATATATATTTATATATTTGTATATACATATATGCACAATGCAATCAGGTCACATTTGAAACAGTTTCCCGAGCAGCCAACTCCATTTTCCAAGAAGACTGACAAACACTCACAATAAATACATAAATTCAAACACAAATAGTACCATAAAAAACCATAGATAAGCATAAATGTATATATACAGGCATAAGGAGAGAGACAAGGAGTGTCAAATGACACATCACACGTCATATCTCTCAGTTTTCCACCTCTCCCAGCAGGATGTTTCTTTGATTCAGGTTCTTAAGCAGCACCTCAGCCCTGGTCTGACATGTGAGTGGGGAAACCTGCATGGTACCTGCATAAGTATTTCTGGTTTTCTTTCAACTCATGTCTTCTGCAAGAAAGTCACACCAGGCCTCGAGAACAGAACTCAAGGACAGATTTGCTGCTCAGGAGATCCAGGGTGAAAAAATGATAAGATGACAAGCTAATGCTCAGCTAGAAAGGCAGAGCAAATACAGATGTAGAATAACTCTCTGATGACCTGTGAAAGTAAATTTTTTGGAACAGGCAGGACACCCATCAGAACCTGGACAAATAAAGCGAAACTGCTCTGTTACAGGCTCCTGTGAACCAGAAACTGAAAAGATGGCCATAAGCATTCAATAAACAGTCCCCAGCTCTATTATTACATGACAGCATAGTTTATCCTGAAGGACTTTACTTCCTAAGCTCAGGTACACAGGTGGATTTCTTCCTAGAGCAGTGAGGGCCCAGACTGGCTCCATCAGTATTGTTACTGCAGACCAGCATGGGGCCTGGCTCGCACGTGATAGAGGAGGCAGCACAAAGCCCTTCACTGGGGGCACACCAAACTCTGATTTACATCCATGAGCAAGGCACTGGTGCTTTCTGGAGTGGGTGATGCAGTGCATGTACACACACATCCCTACTGGTACCAAGCTACGGCATATTAAAGCAGTAAGTGAGAACATATGCAACAATGAAATGCACCAGTGATGCTGGAGGAAGATAAAATGGAAAGCTGTGCAGTGCTTGGCTGGGTGAGGCTGACTAATGACTCTAATGGTAGTGGCTGCTGATCAAGAAATCAAATGCAGAGCAGTCCATCATCATCACGGCAGGTGAGGGAGGACAAGTCAGAGCCAGAGCTCAGAATACCAGAAACCTTCCTCGCTGTTCCAAAACCTGGGAAAAAAACCATGCAGCATGCTTTAAAAAACTCAGCTGGTTTCAATGCACAGCCAAATTCATTAGAAGCCCTCTGAAATAGGATCCTTTATTACACAGTTTGTTGCCAGATGATAAGGACGTTTTGGGGCAGCGTGCTCGCAGGAACACAAATGGAAAATGACGTGATGGACACAGCGTGTCAAAATAACAATCCTCATTTAAATCTTCACATTACAGACATCTTGCATCTCAAATGTCAAACATGTAAAATGGATTGCCTGCAGAAACCAGCTCGGGGAACATCAATTGTTCTGAAGTTCAGAGTATTAACGTGGGGGGAAAAAAAGAACCGACTTTAAAGTGCATCAGAAATCTTCACAAAATCTGACACTTTGTTCTTGCTATTTCTTTACCTTTGTTAGCACTTCAAGGCTATGTCCCCTTTGTCACTTAGCTCACAACAGCTGATGTGACATTTTATGGTGCACACTTGACATGACTGTCTATGAATGCCCCACTGGCATGAGGGACAGTTCCTGCTCTTTCCCAGCAAGGCTCTGAGTAGAATCACATCACTGCCAGTGTTCGAGAAATTAGAGGATCAGGCTTCAAACAGAAAAATTCCTAGGAAAGAAGCACATCAGTTGTGCAGTCCCAGAAGAAAACAGGAATTGGACCCTTCTTTCCAAATGCCTCACCCAATTCTGCACATCGATATTTATTCATGCAATGCAAACATGAGAAATGCCAGGGCTCTGATCCTCACTGATACCAGGGTACACATGTTCTTTAATGCTGAAAATCTCTAATCCCTTTGGAGATCTGGCAGGAGGTATTCAGCTACACCAACCACAAAACCAGTCACAGGGTTATTTGTTACCAGCCTTTTCTTTCACAAAACACACAGAGAGGCACAAACCAAACCCAGTACTTGCTGAAGACACTGTCAAAGAAAGCCTCAAGAGGGACAGGATTAGCGAGGACTAAATGAACTTGCAGTTTTCGTGCTGATGAACAGCTTTGCAATCTTATGAATGCACTGGACAGACACTTGGATTAAAACACCATCAAAGTGCACCCATTTGCATGTCTGGCAAAGTGGACTGAAACAGGAATTATGGTTGCAGAATGTGGTTTGGAAAACTAGTTACAAAACCAAAATCTGTACCAAACTAATGGAGATTTTTTTAAAAGTTTGGTCACTGGCCTGACTTTGCCTTCCTTCTGAAAACACACTTTAAATATTCCACAGCTACTAAGTTCCCATCATGAGTGCTGTAAAATCTCAGTCCTAAGGACAGGCTTCCTGATTGTTTTCATCAATAACACTCACACAGTCACTCTTTCCATTACCATAATTACACTGGTGTATCACTTAAAAGCCACAAAATTGCATTGTATTTCCATAGGCAGGAACAACACAACAGCCAAATGGTTTAGCATAAATCCATCCAGGTGCTACAGCTTCAGAGGCTCCTCAGCAAGCCCTGTGGCCATGGAGTGGGTGCTCTGCTCTCCTGGATCCCTGCCCTCAAAGAACTTGTGCCCAGGGAAGTGGGAAGCGTTCACAGTTCAATGTGAATGTCTGTGCATTAATTCTTAACTTGAAGAAGAGATGCTGAGGCACTCACAGTGTGTCAGTGCTCCTGGTATTTGCCAGCAAGGCTGGAGTGTTCTACTTCTCCTGCTGCTTGTCTCATCTGTCTCTGGGCAGTTTATGCACTGTTCAATGGGAAGGTTTCCTCACTCGGGTTCAGAGTAAAATTGCTGCTCTTGGGAGCCAGCTATTCATGTGCATCAGATTTTAACACTGCTCAGGGCTTGAGTTTGGATTTGTTCACTTCTGCATCAATCCAACTCAGTGTCAGCATGACACCAGAAAGAGCTGGAACGTAAATCTGAGAGAAGTCCATGGTAAATCAGGCCCTTTATTATTGAGGTTTAACCTCTTAATTCAGTCCTATCTGTCATGTGATCACTGTCTCCAGAACAGAAGATACTCAAATACTGGAGCAATCAATGTGAAAATTACTGCAGTGATTTCACATATAAACTGTGAGTCATGAAGTGTGCAGAACATTTCAGGAATGAAAGCTTTGGATGATTAATTTTCCTTTATCAATAACCTTTCTGAGGGCTGAGTGAAACAGGTATAAAACATCTGCACTTTTAAAACAATGTGAGGTGAGCAGGGCATGTTATCCAGGAAAACTGATTTCCTAAGTAATTACTTCCCTGCTTATTGAGGTTTCAAGCCAAGCAAAAGGTCAGTGATGATGGACTGCACTGTCCTGTAGTAAATAAGGTTAATATTACTGTATAGCTCTGTTTTGCAGTCACAGGGCATGAGAATGAACCTAAGTACAACTTGCAACGCTTGCTCAAATACAGATTAAAATATTACTCTGCGTAAGGGAAAGATCCTGTGGGATGGCTCCCTCCCACTGATCACTTAGAAATGGGATCAGTTTGTCAGTGTCTTTGCACTTCCAAAAGATCACTTGCCTTTTTTCAGGTGTTGTTTGAAGTTCCTGGATGAACTTTTCAGGATCTGAAAACTCAAGCTGTGCACTATAAGTACATCAGCTCCCCTGCCAGACCCCACACTGGGACCATACAGAGTTTCGGCTTTAAGATGAAGCTGATATATGTGAAAATGAAGATGACTTTAAGGTGGTAATTTGTGTCCTTCTTAAGAAGTCTTAAAAATAAGAGCGTCCTAAAGTGCATACTTGGGCTTCATATTTTCTAGCATTTATTTCTAGAGCTGGTAACAACAGTACCCTTAACCCAGCACAATATGTCCCAGAGGAGCTGTTAGACAAGCATCTGCACTGGAGATGAAAGGCTAGGAGATGTGAATTTTCAAATGAAGGGGAGAGAAAGCCCTTTTCACATTAGTTCCAGTTTTCCCACTGTAACGATTCTCAGGGACGCCTTCACAGTTCTTGTAACAGCATTTCCTCAGAAAATTCCATTTCTGTAATGTAAAAGGTTCTCTTATAGGGAAAAGTAAGTTGACACACTGACTACATGGTCTAAATTCACTTTAAAATTCAACCAGTAGGAAAACTCTGAACATGTGCGAAGTTTTCAAAAAAAAGAAAGAAAAAGGGAAAAAAAAGCAACTCTCAAACACAGCTCTTACTGGTGCTCCTGGGAAGCTCTGGTTTGGGTTGATAGCCAAGACTGCTGCCCACAGGAGTGAAACCAGCCTCTTTGTAATCATATTCACAATACCTTTGTTTCTCACACACACAATGGGCCGGAGTCCACTGGAAAATAAAAGGTTAGATGAAAAGGACCCTGGTATCCTACTAAGGGCCAGAAAATGTGCTTGAAGCACACACTCGGAGCCAGAGCACTTGTGTGCATTGTGGGGCAGCTCTGAGAGGCAGCACATGCATCCCCAGCTTTGCAGAGCTATCCTTTTTCTCCAGTCTCATTTAGTTATTCCTGCACATAGCCTGCAGGATTCACCTGCACTCCCCCCCAGCAGACAGCCGAGATGGAAACATCGCTGGGCCCGAAGTGACAGCACGGGGGAGATTTACCTGATGGGAGCTGACTCATCCCCTTTATCGAGCCAGTCCTGCGGTGGGATTATGTACATGCACCAGAGCCCCCAGTTGTAGCCGTGGGCTGCGTTGGCATATTGCTGCACTTCAAAAGTGTTGTACTTGATATTGTCAATCGCGGGCAGGATGATCCGCTTGCGATCCTCCTTGATCCGGGTAAGCGCGGGTTCCACCCTGGGAGCAATGAAAACAGCACAGTGTTTTACAGCCATCCAGTAATCCCAGGCCCTGCTTTGCAGGCTGATAAAATGAGGTTCTCTAATCCTGTGAGCGCGAGCCCGGCAAGAGGGAAAACCCACGGAGCGGCAGAGAGGGGCAGGGTACAGATCCCAGCTGCTGGTGTGGGATACTGCACACAGCACCCGCACATGAATGCACCTCTGTGAAGCTGTGCCAGAGTCTAACCACACAAAATTCGACCAAACACTTATTCTGAGGCCTGGAGACTGTTAATTCATTTCACAATGGACAGATGTTGAGAGACACCATCACACCATCATCAGCTAAATGGTCTCCTACTGGCTACACCACCAGGATTCCTGGTAGCAATTAAATACTGGCTGGCATGGCCTGAAGAACTAAAATCACATACCAGGGGCTGCAAGAATCTGAAGGATACTCAAAGGTTTTAATCCTGTTTCCCAAGACTGACCCCGTCAGATCTAGTTTGAATGACAAATGTGGCTGCATTATGCCTTCTAAAACCTCTTTGGTGATGAGAAGATTTCGGGTGCCAGATGGTGCAAAAGCAGCGAACTGCAGGAAATGTTCCATCATTTCAAAAGGCTTTAAAACATCAATGTGCTTTCCACAGAAGCTACATCCCAAAAGGAAAGTAAAAAGCTTCAGTGCAAACACTCATTTCTGACCAAGGTAGTCTGAGTTTGCTATGAATTTACAGAGAAACTGATCCAAAGAGGTAGCAGACTTACATAAGGGTGGAAACCGTTCCTCAAAGCAGTATTAGAAAGAGCCCCAGGTTCACTGCTTTGTAAATGTGTTTCCCCTTGAAATGAGCTTTGAAGATTTTGCAAAGCTCTCACATGGATCTTTAAGGGAATGGTGGTTTGCTGTGACTCACAGAGGCAGGAGGACTTGAACACTGATCTTTTCTCATTTTTCTTTTGCTGTTGGTCAGAAGGCAATTGCTCCTTTGTGGTTTCAAGGTTGTTACCTTATATTTTGTTTGTTGTATTTAGTCTGTTACCATGAATTTTCTTGTGTAGGCCAACAAAAGGTACTGTACACGATTGAGACTCTCATTTTATGTGGATTTTAGGCCACACTTGTGCATCGCCATAGAGCCAGTGTGACCTCCCATATCTGGATAAGCCACTTCCATTATCAGTATAAGATTACATTTATGAGATTAAGTGTTTTAAAAACCAGTGGCTGGGTAGGAGAAAAACTCTTTTGAATCCAACAATGCAGGGACAAATGCAGAAAAGCTGAATCTGCTTCGTTCTTTCCATCATGTTATCTCTGCTCATCAGCAGAAGAAAATACAGAATGATGGACATGTCATCACAAATCCAACGGCTCCATGCATGGACACAGTAACCCTTGGGCATAAAGCTCTCCTACTCCCTTCTAGACTCTGAAACAAAGAGTTTCAAAATACCAGACAACAGGTTTAGGTGTCACCAACTGTTTGCCTGGAAGAAGAATCCTCTTCTTCAAGGTCCTGAAGGAAAAAAATGACCTCGGTGTGGATCACTGTCCATGCAGAGCATTTGCAGCAGAGCCTTTGTTACAGAACTGCCTCTGAGCTCCCTTGTAGTGCAAACACCTCCCTGGGAAGGGCTCCACTCCCAAAGACCTTGGGCACTGCTTCCAAGGTTTGGTGCAGAGGGGAAGTCACAGAGCAGAGGGATGAGAGCCTCCAGTGAGACCTGGTACACACGTCAGGACAGGGCTGCACCAATGACTCCCATGGCATCAACAAATTTACTGTGTTTGGTTCTGATTTCCAGATCTGCCCTGCAAAGCAGGAGAGCTGCTCGTGTGCCTTTTGAAGCAGAAATCTGTAAATGGATTTCTTTTATAAGAATCTAATTCTGCCATTCTTACTCACTACCGTCTGATTCTGGAAACAGATTTTGGACAAACAAGGAAAGACTGGGAGTTTTCCAAACTACTTTTATCTCTCTTGGTGGGAATTCTTTGGTCACCAAATCCTCAAGTCCTCAATTAATGGCATGTTTATTCAAAGCAAGACTGTTTAACCATCATATTCAAAACTATCCTGGAGGTTCCATGTCCCTTCTACAGCTCCTCCCGGGGTGCTCATTTTTTAAGTATTTTACTTTGTAGGGTGGACTGAGACTGTGTAATGACAAAGCTGAAAGAAGATAAGGAACTTTTCTCCCTCGATGTCAGATACCTGCAATGGGCCCCTCACATGAGGTAAGTGCCTCAAACTTTCATTCTCAGCAGAGAAAGGGAGAGGCTGGCACTTTTATAGTCAGATGCTTCTCATAATAATGTAGACACTGAAACTGGGTGAGATTAATAATATTCCAGAGAAGCCTATCATCCTATGAAGGGAATTTAGCCTGCCACTTTGCCAGATATCTTACAACTGGACTGCTGAAGTGTATCCCAAATAATGGTTAGAGGAGGAAGGTGAAGAAAATACTCAACAGTCACATTGGTTTTCAACCTTTAGTCATATTTGTGATTGTGTTAATCCAATACTTGAGTCTTGGAAATGCTAACCTGGGTCCTCATTTTACTCTTTATGTGAAAAACAATCCATTCCCAGCCCTGGTGCTGCTCTCACACCAGCTATCACCAAATTACTCCTGTCACTACACCTGAGGAACTTCTGTGTGTTCCCATTTGTGTGGCTCACATTTATTACCACCTGACACGGTGTTTTGCATCTGAATGGCACAAGGGGAGATCTCTGGAGTGTAATACAACAGTTGTGGTCAAAACACATTATGAAATTCCATTAATCTCTATCAACCTATTAATGTTAAATCACAGATTATGAACTTTCATGAAATCTGAGGCATCTGTAAGCTGTCCATATGATGGAAGTTCTGTTTAAGTCCCCTGCACTAAAGAAATATAAATGTTTAAGACATCACTGCTTCAACAAGTGTTAATTTCTCTACCCTCAGGTTACAGAAGAAGTCAAATGCCATGCCAAGGTTATGGAGTCAATGGTATGAAAGCAACTGCTGGAACTTCATCTTCTAAACCTCCCATCTCATCCATGGAGATGATTTCCTAGCTGTCTTGGTATCCACATGTGTGGACAGGAACATGTGTGGATTGGGAAGAGGAAAGGCTCAGTATCTGGACAGACTGCACAGCTACCTAATTTCCAAAATATTTTCACACCCACAAGTAAAAACATCGGCTCTGAGTCACAGATGGAAAGAGAAAATCCAGGGCAGAGCTGTGCTCTTTGCAAAAACCCAGAATGGAGAGCCTTTTAATTAAACATTGCATACCTGAGAGATTTCCCAGCCTGTCCTGCCCTATAAAAGACAGCAGAGAGAGCAATGGGGTATTCAGAGGCTCAGCCCAAGCTCATCTCAGTGAGATCTGCAGGAACACTCAAACCCCAGATCTGTCAATGCCCTCTCACTGCCAACACTGCCTGTGGGCTATTTTTCTGCCTGCCAAGATCCCCAGGTAATGGACAATAAAGAAGGACTATGAGCTTGAACAGGACTGGGCAATGGACTGTGTTTGCATTGCTTATCTTGAGTAATCTGTGAAATATGAGGGGGTTTCATTGCTATTCAAGGCTAGCAAAGTCCAGCCTCAGAGTCAGTCTGTAAGGCTGACTGAGTTGCACATTCATCAAATCCTTTGTCATCTTTCCTGGTCACTCTGGCTTTATGTAATTCCTTCAGGTTTTTGAAAGGATTATGATTCATTCTTTCCTAGTAATTTCTAATTTTTTCCCTAATTTCAAACTGCTATTGTTATTGTGTAGATTTACCCAACCTCTGTATAGACACCAGCATTCTTTCCATGTTTTTTTTTCCCCACTTTATCTTGTTTTTTCTATCCATCTGCAGAAGTCAGGTGCTTCTGGCAGCTCACAGGAATGAAAGGATAAGAGGGGAAGAGGTTGCTCGAGTCCAAGTATGTCCAACACACTGAGCTGATGAGCTGCAATGTGTTGTTGTAGTATTTCCTTTCCACATGGCCACCATTGGCAGCGAGGCAGGATTCAGCCCTGCCTGATTAGGTGCATAAGCCAGATGTGAATTTCGGGATCCATCTCCATTTTTCACTCAGATGCAAAAATATGAGGTTCCTAGCTTGCATCTGAGTCAAGGTACTTTATGGGCAAAGAGCAGCACACATTGTTAACAAGTTATTTACTGGAGCAAGAGGGAAAGTTCTCCCAGGCATATTCATGGACATGATGGATTTCAGTAAACTAAATATAATCAAAAGTTTCTGCTTTAAAGGTAGTGCTTCACATCATCCAGTGGGGTTTTTCTTTTCCACTTAATAAAAACCAAGGAGGCAGCTTGGACTGGAATCTGAGTGACATATGAAGATCCTTTCCCTTCTATCCTCTCTAAAACTACATATTTGTCAGTGTCCTCCTCTCTTTCTGAATATATTGTTGGTGAACGAATAAAACCAGAAGAGAAAAGACAGTAAATTTAGTTCCCTTATAGACTCCACTAGGCTAAAGGGTATTTTCACTTCAATTTTATTCACTTTGATTTGTCCAAATCTGTTGAGCACATCACAAACCAGCACATGCATTCAATGCTTTTGCCTACCAGTGGAAAGATTTCTTCATTAACAGTGGATTGTCCAAGGTGTTGAGCACCCATGATGACTTTACTGGGAGCTCCAGCAATGCTGGTTCTGTGGGATTCAACGAGTAAATGCCCCCAAGATAAACACTGGAGGTAGGAAAAGAGTTGGAAGGGAGAATTTAAGGCAGAGTACAGAATAAGCCTGTAAGAAGATTGAGAGCAAAGGCAGGGGCCATACTGTGATCACACAGACCTCTCTAATCCCATTGTAAGTCTATCTCTGAACATATATGCATTCTGTATTTAACACTGGCTTGATTCAGAGCAGCTCAAGCCCCACGGGAAACCACAGCAAACAAAAATTCAGTGTTGTCTTACATCCTTATCAGATTGCTGGAGAATTCATGCCAAAGGGGAAGCCTGATTTTTCACAATGCTAAAAAGAACAGCTTCTTCCAGATAAAAAAAACAGATAAAAAGAAGTTAGTAATGAGCTCCTCAGTGCACATGATTATATAATTCACCTTTTAAAATATGTAAAAACACCTGCTGACTTCAAGCAGATTTTCAAAAAGGCAAAACATCAGAATAAATGCACACAATCCAAGGGAATCCACATGAATGCCACAGGCTGGAGCCTCTGCTGCCCAACTCTGCCACATCAATGGCCTTCACAACTTCAGGGATGCTTTGCTAACATGTGGCATCTGAAAAGCAGACCTTACTTTCCAGTTCTTAATTAGAATGGCTGTACAAGGCATTTGTCAATAAATTCCTCCCTGCAGCCCAAATGTCACTTTTTCTAAATTTGTTCAGGAGTAAATCCTTTCCTAAATGACAGGAATTGCACTGGGAAATGTCTCTCCAATTCTGCCCTATCCCAGGCAGGTATCCAAATACCCTGGTCTCTGGGTTCTTTTGAGATAAACATGCCTCTTTTTTTTTCTTCTCCACCATCACTATGGTACATTTTACTCCAATAAAAAATGAAGAACAAACATAAAAAAAGCTCCAACCTTCTTTTTCCTGCTTTTACATATCAGAATTTCCCTTTCTTGCAAGCAGTTAGGGAAGAGTCCTGATAAGACATAAATGAAAGACAGCATGGCCTCATTTGCTTGATTTTATGGCTCAGTGGGTTTAACCTTGTATTTTACTCTGGCTCTACCACTGTCAGGTACCATGAAGTATAAACCTAACAGAGAAATGTAAGAAAAAAGAAAGCTCTGTAAACTGAAGGCTTATTTTGCATGATTTTACATGCTCCCTCACATTTCACTGACAATATACATTTATCAGATGCAGACAAGCAGATCTACTGACATACATAATTCTTCACTGAGGCCATCTGCGGAATATTTAATGTGGAATGCCTTTCCTGTAAATAAGTGTTCAGACAACTAAAAAAGAAATAAATTTCATTTTCCCTTCCTCGGACTCTAAGAGAAGAGAGAACTTCCCCATCTGTCCTGCCTGACATCTCTATCAGCATTCGTATGTGCCCAGGGAGGTTTCAGACCCACAGCCCCCAGCCAGAACGGAGGGAACAGGGCACCCACGCCTCCTGGAGAGTTAAAGATCAGCTCTTTGGCTGCCAAACCTCAACAGCTCTTTTCTGCACCACTGAAAAGCAATGAGGATGCTTCAGTGCACATTCTGGGTTGTTGAGGTGGATGAATAGTTGAAGCTGCTTTTCTGGTACATCCCCTGCGTGTCGGCTGGCACCATCCCATGGATCCCTAAGGCCCATGTGGCTTATGTTGCACGCTCCACTCAGATTATATGGGCTCACTTTTGCTAGCTAAAACATGTATTCCATTAAGTTACCAAAATGATCCTAAGGCTTTGGATGAGGAAAACCTCCCCTAATAAACACATGTCCTTTCCTTTTCATTTGGGTTTCCCAGGTCAGGCTCGGTCTGGTTGCAGGGGTGCTGCAATGAACGATGTCCTGAGCAGGAGGGATGTGCTGGAATGCTCCAGAGGGAAAAGACTGCACAGGAGAAGAACTGCAAAGGTAATTTCACCTTCACCACTTCTCTCATTAGAAGGGAAGAGCCACCAGGACCGCATCATGTCCCCAGAGAGCCACTTGAGCTTGAACAGGGGGGAAAGGGATGTTACCTGTTGGGAAGGATTGGCTTCCAGTACATTGCATGAAAATGTTACCAGGGAGCTCTCAGGGGGACAAAGATCCTGTGGCTTTTCCCCAAAAAAGCACAACCACATCTCTATTACAGAGGACTTGGGATAATCAAAGTCAGTAGAAGATGAGGAGGAAATCAACTTCCTTTCTGCTTTACATACCTTTTTGAGAACACATTGCTTATGGCCACCACAACAAACTGTGCCTTACAGTATAAAGTAACATCTGCAAAGTATCATCCACAGGCCTAGAGATCTTGATATTTAGCTCTTCTTAGTTCATCAAAACATCAGTTTTTTTATATTTAAAAGAAACTGACAACTTCAGGGATAATCCATAATGATGGGACACGTGTGACACAATCTGATGGATACTCAACTTATATTTCATGTTCTCTTTCTCATGTCAGGCCCTGTCTGTCTGGTATGTCGAAATCTTTTGATTAAATCCTCTTACTTCACTGCTTCCTTATTGATACTTGCCCTTTGTCTGGCAAAATTTTAATTACTACAGGGCTGCATAACTCCATTCAGTGCTCCGATAATACTTCTGTGATAGGAGCAAAAGCAATTCCTCAGATAGAATGCAACTATGATACTCTATCATTATGTCTTCTTTTATGGCTCCCAGCACCCTCTTTATGGCTGCTAATATATGGTGGTTTCTGCCTTTCACGTACTGATTTCTGCTCTCTTTCACTCAATGTGTTCTTTTTCTCATGCAGAGAATGAACATCCTATATCTGTAATCTCTTTCCTGCTCCCACATATCATGTAGGGAAGGTCTCTTCTCCTTGTCCTGTTATTCTTTCCCATCTCACAAAGGCATGAATCTGTACAATGCTCTGCATGTACTGCAACACAATCAGCATCCAGGGTGTGCTGGTCTGCTCTCAGTGTTCCTGGGAGTGGCTTCAGGCACATTGGGTGGACCTAAACCAAGATTCAGAGCAACAATGCTGAAATCTTCCAAGGACTGAAGGAAAACTGAACTAAACAAGTTTAAATATACCCCCAGAGAGGAAAGCACAGGAGCTTTTTTCTCCCTCTTGGTTCTGCTGGGTTGCTGACTCCCACTGACATCAAGTAACCATTAGAAACAGATCAGGTTCTACATGGGACAGGTAGAATTTTATATGTGAACACATAATGTACACATACATAATCCTGTAATTAAAATCTAAAATTCCATTTGAGAATTAATAGCAATGGCCTCCCTTTCAGGAAGTCCTCTCCACTTCCACTCTCACAGCAGCAGTATTGGCTCACACTATCAAAAGCCTTAAGGGGAACAGGTCAGTTGAAAATCACCGCTCTGAGATAACATATTTCTACACCTGAGAAGCCAAAAAGCAGCAATTAAGCACAGCAAAATAAATAATTCAATAGCTAATTTGACCTGCCAGGTTGTAGAGTATTTTTTTATATCCTACCAGATTGCAATTTAGTTTAGAAGAAGTGTCCCTGGAGAGCAATGCTGTGAGAGCCCATAAAATGCTACAGTGTGCTATCAGGCAAAAAGCCACCTGTAAATGGGCCACTATTGCTTAAAGAAGTTTTTTTGTTGTCAGTCCTGTGTTTTTCATGAGAAAGTGATGAAGTCCTTCTTTGATTCTTTATGAATTAATCTGCCAACTGATTAGGCAGGTAAAACAGCCTAAGATTGGGAAACTAAATTGCACTGCAGCCACTTGACTTTTAGATGGAACACAAACCAAACTGAAAGCTAATGCTCTTTTCTGTGGTAAAGGAATTGGCTTCTTTTTAATTGCCTCACAAATAATCCATAGACAGCTTTTAGTGGGAGCAATCCATGTGGCCTCTGAATACATAAATAAGCATTAAAAATGGGGGGAAAATATTCATGCAAGGTGGAACCTAGTAGGAGAACAGAACAGCAGAGCTTTAACAAGAGACTCCCACCTGACTCCTGAGCCCTTAGGGCTGTAGAGTGGGGGCAGTGCTAACCTGGTGGGAAAAAACAGGGCAGACCAGATGGAAGGACTTGAGCTCCTCCCAGTCAAAGGAGATGAGATGAAAATGGAGATGACAGGCAACCACATGTGCACAGGTGGACAGGATTAAAACTAGGAGGAGGTGGGTGGAACAGGCTTTGAGATGGCTCTGAGCAGCCACAAAGTTTGAGTGGAACAAGAGGAGAAACACCAGCAGGGAACACTCCAAGCCCACAGGTGCAGCTCTGAAATGGAGGGATAAGAATGCTCCTGGTGCATGTTTGCTGTCACCATTTATCCATCAAGTGCCCCACAGTAGGGCCAGAGCCTCAGCAGAACAACGGAGACCTGAGTGCTCTGTTGGAAGGAAGGTGCACCAGGAAGGGGCAGGAAACACAAAGTCTTTATCTTGGATGTACACTCACACTCACTTGCTGAGCAGCCCAGGTTCTTGCTGTGCTGATTTCAACCCTTTCTGACATCAATGCAAAGCAGTGCAGTAAAAAAACCAAACCCTAACAAACCACAAAGCAACCACAAAGCCCTTTCCTGCTTACTGACACCATTGCTGAACTTCCCTGGATATAGTACTTCAGTCAGATCCTGATGTCCTTATAAAATGATAACGAAATTCTCCTCAAGCCTCAGAAAACTGAAGCTTGGGCAGGACAAGCACCAAGGACAGCACACAGAGCATGCTCCCCCCTGTCCCTGATCCTGTCCTGTAGCTGATATTACCCTAGATGAATGTTTGAAAAGACTTGAAAGATCTACTTGCTTTAAAAGCAAATAAATAAATTAAAGCATCTCTAAGCTTCTAGAAAATTAACTACAGCTGCTATTATAGTCTAACATAGTCCTAAGGAAAAAAAAAATGGGATGAACATAAAGCAAGTGCACTACAAGACTTATTTTATTGCATCTTCCATTTTATAAAGATATTCATGAACATATAAAAATAAGCAGTCTACTCCTTTGCAATTAAGTTTCTCTCTAGTTTTAAGTACAGCTATTTTTAGTTTTAATTTGAGGATATCTCCCAGAATTGCAAAGCATAATCATTTCCACCACAACTCTGCATCATCATTATCAAATACCAGCCTATCTTTGGAAAATGCATGTTTTACATGCTGAAGGTCCCAGCAGCCCTTTTGCAGCTGATGGTACAGATCAGCTCCCACAGCCCCGACTTCCAGTAATGCCAAATACTGGCCACCAAGTGGTGCTACAAAGGTTTATTCCAAATGCAGTTCTGGCCCATTAAACCAAAAGGGGATGGGGAAAGGCACGCTAATTTCGAGCCCTATTAAAATATTCAGGCAATAATTTAATGTTTCCCTCAAATGTAAATGCAAGAAAATTTATGAGGAAATCAGATTGGTATCAACTTTCTCAGAAGAAACAACATGAAATGACAATGAGGTAAAAAACCATTTGAAATCCTCCAGCCCAGCAGCTCCCTAATGGTGTCTCCCTATTTGACTGCTTTGGGATTTCACATCCATTGTGGTTCCAATTCCTCCTCTTTCCACTGAGCTGTGCTAGACCAGGCACGGCAGCTTTTTTAGGGGTGTTGCAGCAGCCTGTCAGCAAGGTTGCAATAATCAGGAACACAATTCAGGTGTCACTGCTGGTGTGACAACAGCGGCCTGCAGCCACCCTCCATCCCTGCGGCTGAGCTGGGCAAGGCCCCACAGCCCTGGAGCCCCAGGGCCACTGTCCCAGGGCCACTGTCCCAGGGCCACTGTCCCTCCTCTGGGAGCAGCCAGCGCTTACCAGCCAATGTTGAACTCCACGTGGGCATCGAAGAACCCGACCACAGGAGAGGTTGCTGCTTTCCAGCCCTGGATCCTGGCCCGGATCAGCCCCTCCCGTTTGGTGTTGCGCACTATCTTCACCAGGCCCGGGTACCTCTTGTGGACATACTGGTCCAGATTAAACTTCAGCTCAACTGCAGGACGAAACAAACCAAACCACACAGATGTTTAGAATGAGAAAGGCCCTGAGATGTTGTGTTTTACTCTGTAACAGGAAGGGAAAGGAATCTTTAAATATTCCTAAAGCCCTGGTTAGTCTCACAGATACAAACCCAGTATCACAGCTGAGGCATGGACCAGTTCCAGGGGTTTCAGCTCAGAGAAATTCCCTACACGCCAAACACTTCCCAGGTTTAAGATGGCCTGATGGATTTGAGTATTGATGCCAGAATGCCTTTTTTTGATTTTTCTTTTATACCCCTCTTACATACTCTTTTATATAGTTTTATGTATTCTTAGTGCTTTTAACCTACGTACTTGTAAATTTCCAAGTCTAATAACTTAACTAAAACCCACTGTACCATTAAACCAAAAAACCAGTCTAAAAACCCCAAATACCAAAGTCCTCTCCAAAACATATTTTTATAAACTAAAATAAACCCGTCAAAAAAAAAGTTCCTCAAAGCAAAAAGTTCACTTGAACCTCTCATTAAAAAGTCTTTAATAAATATGTTAATTTTACAAAGCCTATAATTGTGTGTATTTCAGTATGAAGTAGTACATACATTTTCAAAACATTCCACCTAGACAAAGTGTTTATACCCCAGAATCCTAAAATAAATGCAGAAATAAAAACCCCTTTCCCCCATAAACCTTGTTTTAATTTTAAGACCAAGGAAAGGCATCAGTGTAGTGTTGAAGAGGTAGTTTGTCTAAATATTTTTCAATAATTATTGTTCTAATTCTCTGATGATTTGCATTAGGTTACAACTGGCCTCTGGAAAAGTAATTCTGACAGAAGGAAGTGTAACATGGTAGTCTGGTGGATTTTTCTTCTGTTGCTGTTCAGTAAGAGTTTGAAAAATAACCTCAATGGATTTTGGGTCAAGACTTAATTCAGATCACCATTAATTTCCCTTAATTTTCAGGGTTTTCCCTTAAATATAATTAAGATTCCTCAATACCAGACTTCTTTCTTTTTTAACTAAATGGATATTGAAGATCTCAAATAGACTTCTCTTTTGTTCATTTTCAGGCATTCAATCACAGATGGAGCAGAACTCATTCACCTTTTTACAGATTCATTTCAAGAGGCTTATAAACAGGCAAATTACAAAAATGGCCTATTTTTTTAAAATCAATGTAGTTTGGTAGTTCATTTACACTGAAACTTATTCATAAAGTGGCTTTTGCCCAAATATATTTATCAGGAAAACTAATAGAAGGTTCCAGGACATTAGGAGCCTCATTTTTCTGATTATATTAGACAGTAGAATCATTATCACTGGAATCAAAGACTTGATAAATCTTCAGTTATTTAGAACAGCAGCAGAGAAAAGCCATATATGAGTTCACTGAGAAAAGAGGAGTTCAGTCCTCCTCAGGATTGCCTTGACTCAAACACTTTGCAATCTCACATAATTACTCCACAGGTTACACTGCCATAACTGAAATCTGAATTGCATAAACATTTTCTTAAATCGACAGGTTTTGGAATTTATTTTTGTTTGAGTTCTCTCTTCTCTCAGCTCTCCCTTCTCTTTGGGGATCTGGAAGATCTGGAAGAGTAAGAGCAACTTAAAACTGAAAGAACGTAAAGCTGTTGATCTGAGCAATTTTAGGCTTATTGGAAATATGATTTCAGAAGATGTATCAGTTCTAGAAGTCTAATGTACAGCAACTTTAAACACTGCTAGTCCCTTGTATCCTGAGAATTCTTCAAACATGACTGTATTGTGAAACATGGTTATCAATAGAACCCAATACGCTCACCAGTATTTTGATTTTGGATTAAATCATGAAGAAAAATTGTGCTGCCATTTAAAAGAGTAGAAACTATCTTCAAGGAGAATCGTTAGCCTCACTCTGAAAGCAGAATTTAGACTTTTATTCTATTAATGATGATATTTCTCTGGGCCTGAAAATTTGGAGAAAAGTGTCCTATTAAGATCGCTTACATAAATGTCATTTACTCTGTGAGGGTTTCAATGAAATCAACAGGGTTTATCCACATGATGTTTATTTGTTATACAGATGGTCAATATTTACTCACAGCTTTGTGCCAATGGCTCAATCAACCCTCTCATCAACAAACACATTTACACTGCACCTCTGGAAATCACACAGGGCACAGCACCCGGGGGCAAAGTGACAAAAGCTCACCATTGTCACTGTTGTCATCCACCAGGATGATTTCCTTGAGCAGGTGGGATGGGGTGTGGTTCACCACGCTGTGCACGGAGCGCAGGATGACAGAGAGAGCCTCGTTCACAAATATAAACACCACAGAGATCTGGGGCAGGTCATCGGGATAGGTCATCTGCTTGCATCTGGAGAGAAGAAAGACACGATTAAAACCCAAGCAGCCACTGGGACGCAAAACAGACTGAAGAGTGTCCTCTTCTTCTTGCTCTCCATCTGTGTTAGGATTTGCAGACTTTGTCATTTGTAACCCCAAGGAAAGATGTGGTAAAGGCTTGGAAGAATCAACCTGGTCAGTGATGCCTTAGGTTTTACCTTTTATATGTTTCCAATCGTGCCCTGCCCAGTGTCACTCTGCAGTTCCCTGGAGCTCGTTCAGTGCTGTTCTCTCATGCTCACACACACACAACAAAGCCTCTCCAGCTCTCCAAGGACACCCAGACCCTCCTAGGCCCAACAACTGCAAACCACAATCTTGGGGAAGGAAGGGGCAAGCTTGGGCAAATTCCATCCTTGCCTGGCTTCTGCTTGGGGAATTGATGCTGAGATCCAAGTGGGAAGAACTCGTGAGCTGTCCTTGTCCATGTTGGGATGCACTGAGGCAGGAGCCTCTGGAGCCCAGAGTGTACCTCTGAAAGCCTTTCCAATAAATCCCTTCTTTATTCCTTTATTCCTGTCTAGTCTCTGTTTCTAGGTAGCCATTTAAGGCATTATCAGGAGCAGGAACCTCTCCCTCAGCCCAGTATAAAACCCTGTGTGTGTGCATGCACAACACTGGATTTGTAGCAGCTCTCACTCCTGGGAAGGTTAAAAGCATCTCTTGAAAACCAAAGGACCAATGACCAATGAAAAACCAATGACTCTGAAAAAAAAAACACTGGAGAAGGCCTACAATGCCACACCCTGGCTGTGCTCCTGGGGGAACCGTCAGCAGCTCTGCAGGTAACTCACAGCTGCATCTCAAACTTCTAAAACCAACATTCACTCGAGCAAATTTTGCATTTGCCCATACAGAGAGCACTTGCTGCCCTTACTGACTGCAAGCTGGTGCAGCAATAACAAACACATGATGGCTGTGGTACAGGCCTGCACTTGCTGAAATGTCTGCACGCAGCTCTGCTCCCTCTGGGATGTCACCTTGCTAGGCTGCTACACCCTGATTCACAATTTGCCTGTGTGCTGCTCACCGACACAAATATTTTACCACAGACCATTTTGAGGAGAAAAATGGAGGCCTGGAGAAGTCACACAGCACAGAGCAGAGCTCTGTTTCTCAAGTCTTTGGCCCATGCCCTTCTGTAACATCATACTGCCTTATTTCAGTGGAATTCTCTCCCATTAGCAAACATCTAACTTTAAAAACTACCTATGTGTTCTCACAGTCAAAAGCCATTCAGAATTACCATAGCAATTACTGAACCTGCTCTCTAAAATACTGCTAATGATATCACAGAAAATGACTTCTCCTGCTCTTATCAAACTTTCTGACCTCTATGCTCATTACTTTGGCATAACAATCACTTTTTTCCCCACTATCAGCAGTCATGGGGATAGGGCAGGTGACAAATGCTTGACTGCTGAGTAACCTCTGGAAGTCAGTTATGAATTCTAGTAAAGTGTAATTATTCATAATTTCTGATCCCAGCACTATTTGCTCAGAGACCTGAGCACTTGTCATTGATTCCAGTGTTACCATAGCTACTTACTGGCAGCTTGCTGGTGGCCTGTACCACAGAGAGGGCTGCTGTGTAAAACTTCTGGCTAAGTAGCATTCTTATACAGCCTAAAAATAAGCCTGGATCAAGGAGAGAGGATTTTAGGAGGTATGAATGTTCAGACACAGCCCCCTGGTTTGAATTTCTTTTTTGAGCGCAATTTTCCTCTCGAGCGCACCAACATATCAAAGAAGTCCACCAGGAATACTTCAGTAACAGCAAAGAGCCATCAGCTAAAAACATGGACTTTGCAAGATTTCCCGTGGTGAGGGGCATCTTCTGCCTGGCAGCAATTTTCTCTAGAGTCTCACTTGTATCAACACATCACAAATTGCACCTCAGGAAATCAGACCGGTCCCCAGGGAGTGGGGGCACTGCTGGTGGAGGTGAGGCAGAGGAGGGAGCCCACCCCAGGCCATCCATCCTCGTGGGGTCCTGCAGCAGCACTCAGAGCTGGCAGGAAAGGAGGGAGGGTGAGAAAGTGTGTAACCCATCTGGAGCCAAAAAAAAAGTGGCACAGGAGGAGGGATTACAGCAAGAATGAGAGGTCAGTCAAAGCAGCACTTACTACAGAAGGGACAAGCAATCAAAGAACAGGTGGGATCACCACAAATGTCTAAAAGAGAGAGGCATGTGTGGAAGGACCAAAGTTGCCTAGGAAAAGACAGGCAACCACTAAAATACTACAAGACATCAGAGAATTAGGAATTTTGCTGAACTTCTCAGAGTAAAAAGTATTTGTTTTATTGGCAAGTGAACTGAAGCACCTGGGCACCCAGCCACGTGTTCCTGGTCAGACTGACAGGGTGAGTAGGACTAATTCCAGTGTTTTTCTGCCATCCTCCCACTTTCATTCTGAGAAAAAAAAATCTAATTCGAGCTTTAAAACCAGCACACCTAAACCACAGCCTCCTAATTTTTGATTTATTTGTTCTTTATCACATTAAATCAATGCATTATTGTCCCAAGTGTGACTCCATGGCCTTGCTGGTTCACAAGACTTTTCATGCCTTAGTTCTCAGTGATTACTTACACTGTAGGGCATTAGGAGCTGCTTTAGATAAAAATCTGGTTTGAATTTCTTATTCCACCTGGATGAAGTCATCCCTGTTACCTGTCACTGCAGCTTTCTGTCTGTCAGTTCTCCCCTTTTTTTTTCTATGAGCAGGACATAGCTGAAAAACTGCATTTTGGCTGCATTTGGAAAGAGCACTCCAAGCAATATATATTGGAATATTTTTGGTAATACCACTGCAAGAGGAACACCTAGATGGGCAAAAGCAAAACCTCAGAATTTAGCAGTGGTTTAAAAGCTGTCATAAATTTATTTACTGCAGTGAAGATGAAGAACAGCAAAAGCAGCTGTCCGGCTGAGCCCTTTCCAAGGCGTAGCAGTGATTTAAGGGTTTATTTCCTGCAGACTTCAAGTCAACCTTGAACTCCCAACTCCTTAGGTCACTTCAGAAAATGAGATCAATATGCTGAGGTAGTTGGGAGGTTTTACCAGTCCACTCACAAACACTTCTGATGATGTTTGAGAGCATGAGCAATCCCAGTTAAGGTGTCTTTCCTTAAAAATCAGTGGGTGCTTAAGTGCTTTGCTGGATTGCCGCCCGAGTTCTTCCCAATGTGTTCTCTAATTAGACACCAGCCACAGCAATTTACAGTCAATACTTCCTTCATTCCAAGAAACCCTAACCAGAGCTCAACACTCTGAGCCAAACAGTGATATTAGCAAGTCTCAAACTGCCAAAGCAAACCCATGACTGCCACCTCTCACCACCTTTGCTCGGCCAGAGGCTGACAATGGACCAAGGGAACTGCAGAGGGCCAGCCAGTGGTGCCTGTGTGCAAGGGACAGAAAATCAGTGTTGGACACACAGGCTCCTCCTTGAAGCAGCCCTTGATGGCCCTGGAGCAAGGCAGCAAGGGACAGCTCATTAGAGAGGAAAAAGGTGAGGCTGTAACAAACCTATTGACTTTCAATGAGCCAAAGGGCATCCTTGCAGGAAATGGCTGGAGCAGCAACCTGGACACAGCGGAAATCATCAGCAAGAACCCTATGAACTAATGAGGAAGCAGCTTAGGACAAGACTAGTCACTTTTATTATTTCTTTTGAGAAGGAGTTTACCAGAATGTGAAGAAATCAAACTGTACAAAATGTGCTAGCAAGGCACACCTTTATAATCCTTCAGCCTTACCGCCAACAGAACTGCAGTAAGAAATTTAGAAATCCTCCCTTTTCCAGCCCTGATGCTGTGCAGTGAAGTGCCCGAGCATTTAAAGCACCCAATGCTCTGCCAGGGAAGGGAGCTGGGTGCCAGCACCGTCTCCACTTCTCTGCAGGTCTGACCACACTGTGAACTGTGGCAACTGGGTGAGGGAGGACAATTCCAGTAATTGATAGCTGAGACTTGGCCTTGTTAATGCCCAGCACTCCTGAGCTCAGGAAGAATTCAGAGTGCACATTTGACCTCTGTGGTAGCTAACGATAGCCTGAGCTGAGCAGGCATACCTCACATTTAATATTCCTGTGATTTTAGGTCAGCATGCTGAACTGCCAGCAGGCCCACAGTGTACAGCCAGCAGAGGAGCTCGGGGCTCCAGGGCACACAGGTACCCTGGACAGGGACACACCACTGGATGTGTGCAGGACTGGGGATTCCAGCTAAGGCTGGCAGTGCCACGGCTGATCACCTCCATGGGCCAGCTCAGGATGGATTAGACCTGATATGTGAAACAGCCCTTCAGGCACCTTTCATACAACACGCCAAGCATCAAACCTGGGGCATCCTGCTGTTGTCTTGGGAAAGGTCTTTGAGTGTTCTCATTCTGTATTTGCCACTGCAGAGCTTGGCTGGCAACCCAGAGGTATTTCTTTTGTACATGACAGAGAGCTTGATGTCACATCATTTTTCTCTATTCTGGAGATGATTTTCACTCATTCTTTCCCTTACATTGAAATGGTTCCTTAAACGAACATTTCCCAGCCAGCCTCCTGAGCCCAACTGTGAGCACTGTCTCGCAGGCATAAGAAAACAGGAAAAGCTCTTCAGTTGGCAGACCAGAACCTTGGAAAAAAAATCATGTACTAACATAAAAAGGTCATAGATTAGAAACTGGGACATGAGGAAAAAAAGGGTACTCAGCTGCACATGAACCTGCTCATGGCGACATTGAAAGCTTGGAGGCAATAAAGGGAAGGAAATTTTATTTTGTCTGAACCTTCCTTCCCTGATAGATATAATTAGTTTATTTGTATCTGATCCAAGAGAAACACGTGAAGTCCTCTATTTATCAGGCTGCTCTTACAGTCCATTTGGGTTGCACTATTTTTCGTGAAGGACTGACACTGCAGCCATGGAAGTAGTTCAGTGAATTACCAAAGAAAGAAAAATCTTTCCTGCTCTATTTCCCCTGCCCTTTTTTCCTGTCTGCAAACTTGCTAAACTCCAAAAATGAGTTTTGCTTGCAGACCTTAATATACTGAGTTTGGAAATGGATTAAGCAATGCATTTAGAGATTTCTGACAGCTTTACCCTTCAGGAAGAAATGCAAACAAAATTAAAGCTGCTTCATGAATCTTTAAAGTGTTTAATACAAGATATGTTTTGCCAATGAACTACTGGGATGGAGATGACTGAAGGTTTCTCTCCTTCACAAACTTGATGAAATTGCTGGGCATGAAGAAACATCTGCAGTTCTGGCACAAGAAACCCCTACCCCAACACGTTCTGTACCTTGAAAACTTCAGAATGATCTGTGTTCATGTTTTATAGCCACAGCAGGAGAAAGAGTGGAAACAGCTCCTTATTTGGTACATGATCAATGAAAGGACCAAGATAAATATAAAAAAAAAAAAATTGAACTCTTGCTCTTTAATACTAACAAATACTACTTTTAATTACCAGGTCAATATGTATTTCAAGCCCTGTTAAACCAAAGGCTCAGACTAATCTTACCCTACATGGTTACCTTTTAGTACCTAAATGCTGCTGTGACTCCTATAGGCACTGACGATTTACCACAGCTAAATCACTAAATTTACTGTCTAGCTCAATGCCTGATTTCTTTCTCCAGGAACACACTGAAGCTTTACAGCTAGTGCTGGATGTAATAGTAACTTTTGAGCTGCAGAAATAAACTACCATTACCTTCCAGTTCCACACTGGCACAACAGAGGAAACGTGACAAGCTGCAAACATCTCCTTCCCCAGCATGGGATCCAGCTGCTGACCAGTCTGCAGCAAAAGCAGTGACAGGCCACAAAACTGATTAGCTTCATGGATCATGAATCTGTCAGCCAGAGGCTCCAACTCCTTCCTAATTAATTCTCCTTCTCAACAGAAGATGTTAACTGTGTTATGGCACAACATTCTCTTTCTGTTCAGGGTGGATTTTCCTGCCCTATCCAAAAACCCGAATGGAAAATTTTTGAGTTCAGTACTTGCTCTTACTTTCCCCTCCTGTTTTTCAGCTCAGGGACAGCATTCCCTAAGAACACATAAATACAACCATGAACAAGAGAGCAGTGGTACAGAACACTGATGCTCCATGCACCTTGAGAAAAACAGCACACTGTATTTACAAATAAGGTAAAAAGAGAAGTGAGCCATTTTCCAAAAAGCCTAGAAATTATGGTGATACCAGAAGATACTTTCTTCACAGTCTGTGTTCCTTGTGGAATAGTCTCCATTTTGAAATATCCTACAGAAGAAAAATCAACACCTTCTTCCTGAATTTATTTGGAGAACTGCAGGTACAAGACACAGTGCAATTCTTGTTGGTGCTGTAAATCAGAGGAAATCCACTAAAATAACCTGTTCTGTTCTCCATCTTTTCTCATATACAGTGATGTTGATGATCATTTTCCCATAAAGTGAGATCTTAAATCTACTCCATACTGTGGGAATTTCCAGCAGCTTTTTCCATATGCTCCTTGACATATTTTTTCTTATTTTGCATCCAAAATCTAAGAAAGAAATCCTCCACACTCGTCAGAAAGAAACCAGGCCAAGTCCTTGTAGCTGAGCTAACCTCAAACTCTTCCTGTATCAAGGAAAAATATCCTTCCATGTCAACCACAAACAAATTACTGCAATGTGCAATGAGTTTTCCAGAACACATCTGGTCATGGGAATTTCCCACATTCCCAGGCTGGACAATTGGATTTGATGTCTGTAGGATTTGCAGACTGAAGAACAGCAGCAGCCTTCCTAAAATAATTGTCTTTTATACTTTCGGACTCTATCTTCACTGTCCTACTTCCTACAGGAAAGACCAAATTTACAGGAATTTCTGTCCTGTAATATTTCTATGAAGGAGAGAGCCCTTTCAAGCTACACACAGGTAGGTTAAAGCTCCCCATGAAATTTTCAATAACACACATTGGACAAGTGTTTCCTGAGAATCACAGACTTTTTTTTTTTGTTCTTTTTCCTTTCTTTTAAATTCCAAGCCAGTACAACTGTGCCTAATTGCTCTGCACATAAAAACCCAACACATGTTTGTGCCTTTTGTTTTATAATGCATTTGCTCTATTTGGTTTAATTCCTCCTTTCTCTATGACAAATGATTTTTATATTTATAGTAGAAAGCCCTGAGAACTGTCCATCAGTGACTGATAGCACTATATATATGCAGAGTTAACATATGCAGCATGAAGAGAACTCTACTTGTAAAGAATATTAACCCTTATATTTAAGATTATTAGACTCTGCAAAAGTAGCTGCTGCACACATAAAATAAGAGGCTTTGTATTTCAGTGAGCTATTTCTGGTTTTCCTCAGGCAAACAATACCAGAAACATGCCATTATGCCTAATACCCTTATTGATTTATACATATAAAAATGCTAAAACCAGTTTCAATCACTTTTAAAACAAGCCTCTTTATTAACATGAAAAATGGCTAAAAGCTCACGCTCACATCCTTCTGTAGTAAAAAGTCTTTGCCTTTTTTTTTGGTAACTTAACTTGAGTCACTAATATGTTTTGAAATACCATCTGTAAAAAATTTCCACTCTATCCCCCAGTGTGCCCGTCCGGATCTGCCTCTGGCTGTATGCATGCTGCATCACAAAGCATTAGGCTCATTGGAAATTAATGGAGAGGCTGAAATCTGCTTTCAAATGCTTCCCAAAAATCCCCAAAGAAAACAGATCCCCTGTGCAACTTTATTTTTAATGGTGCTGCACTTAAATTTAAGGAGGAGCTCAGCTAAATTCCAAGTGACATGTATTCTGCCTCATTTTAGGTGATTAAACCAAATGGCTTGTTTAGTGATTCTCAAGATTCTGCAAATATCCTCACCCCTGTTCCAGCTGGATTCTTAGCTTGCATCCTTTTGAAGTAAAACCTAGAGAAGAATTTTCTTTAAACAAAGCCATAAAGGCAGTCTTAGAAAATTCTGCTTTGAGATTGGAAAGCTCTTTGAAGTTAAGTGAAATATAAAAACTGGTGAAACTGATGAAGCGATATTAAATAAAGGCCAAACTTTGTGTCAATGAGATTGGAAGTTCTTATCAGCAAAATACATTCAGGAAAACACTACCTTTCGTGCAGCTTTTTAAAACTTAATTCTGGGAACCGTGCTGTCTGTGGGGAACAGAGAACATACACTCTCCTTTCTGCTTTGCCAAAACTAAGACCTCCTGTTTCAGAGAGGGAAGGTTCACAAAGAGCCATCCAGAAAGCCAGGAGATGTTTTCCAGGGCGCATTCACAAATTTGGCTGCTACCCCGTGGCACCACTTCTTGTTGCTGCCACCAAGGGTCCTTGCTCTCCAGCAAGCCATGTGAAGCCATTTAGCTGCACTTCCAGCAGCGACTGTTAGCACATTTCCCATTAAAGAGGTACTTTTCTACTCAAGGTGATGCATCAAGATCCCAGAAAAGGTTCTTTGTGGAGAAGGAATAATTAATCCCAGCATGTCTGTGGGGAGTGAGATGGTAACAGCCCAGATATCCAACAGCAGGTTACATATCTGAAGATACCACCTCATCTGAAGCATCTCTCCTGTTGCCTACTGAGCCTGTGCCAGACATAAGGGAAAAGCTGGGGAGCTGATGAAATCAAAGGAATTATTTTCAATAAATAATGCATAAGAATAAACTCACCCTTTTCCATTTGTGCAGAACAGTTTGCTGTACCCTTGAAGCTATTTGTTATTCAGATAATAATATGTAAATACAGGAAGTTATCCTTGGCTATTAAAAAATGTACTGCAAGTATTTAATATTAAAAATTCCAGGTACTTTTGTTTAATTTTGACTATCTCTCTGCCTCAGCTGGTGTTGCTGGTGCTGGACAGAGGCTGAGTATCACAGTGTTACCTGGAAATGTAGGGCAATAAAAAAGTTTTCAAGGTAACTGCTGCAGAGCTCTTCATGAATTTCATTATGGGTTTGCTGTCACATTGCAGTGTAGTGGTAAGGAGGAGAATAGAGGAATGCAATAATTTTCCACTATCACTCCAGCTAACAATGTTTTTTATGGTCTTGGGAGGATATACAACAACGTTTGGCAAACAATCCCTTCTTTAATGGGCTCCAGTGTATTTCACAGGAGACCAGCTTTAATCTTTGGTCAAATTCAGTTATGCAGCAGAATGTTTCTTTCTACCTATGTACAAATACAGGATGGTTTGAGGAGTAAACCACCAAATAGGAGGTCAGCCATAAACTGGATAAACCCCCCCACCACCACTGCCTGCCAGAACTGTAGCAAGAAGCTCTTTAATCCTGACTTGCCCCAGCTGCTGCAAGGCTGGTGGTAGCCCAGAAAGGTAATGCTCCCCTGGCAATCACAGCACTTTGCTGAGGTGGTGCACAAGCTCATTTGACTAACCAGCAATGGCCTTGTAATGTTTGAACAGTAGTCACGGGCTTCCTCTTACTTTAAGTGATCAATTCCTATCAGAGTGAAAACAGAACCAAGTTTATGGTATGTGGGAAGAATTATGGTTCAAACACAGCAGTGTTCCAAGAACAAATGCATAAAGAACATTGATTTAGCACTGAAAATGGGAGTATTAAACCCGTGATGTTTAGATGCTTTATATGGGATTGAGGAGAGAGCCTGGTGGCAGCAGCAGAGTGTTTTTTATAAAAAATCTGAGTCAGGCAGAGAGGACAAAGGAAGGTGCATGTGCTGTGTGTGGGTAGGAAGCTGCCTGACCATCAGATGATGGAGCACATCCAGAGCTCTCAATGAACTCTGCATCAGGATCCCATAGGATAAATCATTAGGCAACAGCAGTCAAATCCTGAAGTGCAGATGGGACTTTACTCCTCTCTACATCTCCCCCCTGTGACACTTGCAGGATTGTTCTCTATCCATTATAACTACTCCGTGAAATGTCCTATCCAAGTAAAACACCTGAGCATGTCTTAACTTCACTGGGGTTATTCATACACTTAAAACTAGGAACATATTTAAGTGCTTCATTGGACTGCAGCCTAATTGCGCTTTTATAGCTTTTGTTTAAATTAAAGGCTAGTTAGAGGTGAACAGCACAGTACTAGACAATTTCATGCACTTAGAAGTTAAATGTTAACAACAGTTCCTTTCTAACTATTTATATAGCTACAGTTTATATACCTTGAGAAACCTCTTGCATTTTTATTTAGCTTTGGTTACATTTAGAAATGATACCAGTTTTTAAAAATCTAGCCACTTTTGCTGTCTAGCAAACAGCTAATACCTAAACCACACCCATTCCAGTAGCAAAACAGTGCAAGGTATGGGGACTTTTTATATTTATGAGCTCTAATCCTAAGACAAAAGAAAACCAGGTCAACATGTGCTTGCTTTTCACTCAGGTTGACAGAAATTAGGCACACATCCTGGACCAGACAACATACTTAAGTAAGGCTGTGAATTTGAGCAGGCCAAGGACACTCAGAGCCCTTTCCTGGCTCTGAGAAGGTTTGGCCATTGCAGCACTTCACTGTTCCTGCACTGCTCCTGCCCAAACCAGCCTGCAGAAAACTACTTCCCTTTTCACTCTAAGTTGTCTGGTATCTTTTCCTACTTGTCCACAAACATTTTAAATTCACATCCTCAGTGTTTGCAGACGTAAATTAATTTGCCACTGCAGAGAAAGCCAGGAGTGAGCACTCTGCACTGGGGGAATGGAGCACTGCTATTAACTGTGTGCCCAGCAGACCAAGGTTCTGTTCACAACCCTGCCCTTCCTCATCCCTCATCTGCAGACACACACATTCAGCCAGCCCCTTCCAGGCTGTTTGCTCAGACCTGCACTTAGAGAAACTTTCCCCCCAGTGCTTCCATAGATTCCCAGGTCTGTCAGGCAAAGGAGTGGAGTGCTCCTCTCTGAGCAAACAGAACACAAATTCCCTGTCTCTTGGTACACCCGGGTTAATAACACCAAGGCAATAAGCCAACAGAGTAGCTGGAGGTCCAGCATTTGTTTTCAGGCAGCATAGAAAATGCAGGAGCCAAGCTTCAATGTCATTTTTATCTTGAGCTTAATGTAAACTGCACCATGACCCCCTGGGAGAACTGTGTCCTAATGAAACATCCACGGGGGGATGAAAGCTTACTCCAGTTGTTGAATGAGACAACTGTTCACTTTGCGGAGGGAAATAACTAAAATTTATGCCTTTCCTCTGAAATTTTAGGGGTACAGACTGACTTGGCAACAACACCCCAGGGTATTTTAGTGCACTGCTTTAATTATTATTGCTGCTATTAATATTCCACCATTATTCAAGGCTGAAGTACCTCTGCCTGAGAGGTGTGTTTCATACCACCCCAGAGGCCAGCCCACTGCTGGGGCCTTCACAAGACAAAATGCATAAATGCAGACTAACAAAAGTCTAGGAGTGTAGAATAAATAATATTTTCATCCCCTGGAGCAAAGAAGAAAATAAACTAATTAAGAAACTATTTGACAACCTGAAGGCATCTCACATAGGTAAAATGCAATTCCAGAGGGTTTTGTTCCCAGAAGATGAGAAACAGGGAGCTTGTGCAGAAGTAATACACAGAGATGATATCTCCAGTAATTTAAAGCTGCCTAGTGCCTCACTGATAAATCCTGACACTACCACCACCACCACCTTAAATTGTGGGTGCACGTCCTAGACCAAGCTCCTTTGGAGCTGCATTTGGCAAGGTGGCCTGGATTGCCTGTGGTTTGAGACTACAGCAGAAGGTCTAGAAGCAATGTAACAGAAGACAAGAACAGTTCAGAAAGCTGGAGGAAAAGAAAATAGAGTCCCCACACCCCAATTTCACAAAACTTTCAGACAGCTTAACTGGCAGATGCTGTTTCAGAGAAACCAAACCTTGGAAAGCATCTAGATCAAGCTAACCGAGACAGGGAGCTAACATTTGCCAGCCTGTATCTGTCAGGTACTTCTGGCTCTGGCTACTTTTAAGAGTCTCTCACTTTTATTAGCACTAAATTCACTCAAAATAGGAGACACAGGCAAAACAAGCACAAACTGACACTATTAAAATGAAACACTGCATCAACCTGGAGTTCACAATTCAGTTTTATTTCAGACAGAAGAGTAAATTGTCTGACATTTTGGCCTGATCATGTTTTTATCACAAAGACACAAACGACAACAACAAAAAAACCTTGAGGTTATGTGACCTGAAACCTTGACTTTCCTATACCATGAAACTTATCCAAATAAAATAGGAATCAGAACCCACTAATTTTTAAAGCTGCATCAGGAAGACATCTGGAGATAATACATACCTCGCACTGTCAGCAGAACTACATTTGCATACACCTTTCAAGAAAGAAATGGGAAATATTATTTCAAACCATCAGAACTCCTTCAAAGCCCTACAAGGAATCTCGTGTGTAGTGTAACAGAGGTACATGCAAGGAAACATAAAAGGAAAAGAGATACCACCCTGCATTCATTGCCTGTCTTGTTCTGTTACTTCTTTTTATCCTGTAATGTGATATCATGGAGTGTAACATAACATGACAGTTCAGAAATTTACAGGAATATCCTTTTCTCCCTGGAAGTGATAGCAGGCAACAATCAGCCATGGGCTCAGGGGAGGGAAACAAAAGAAATTCTGAAATGCCAGTACACAGCTGCATGTCCTGGCTGGATCTGAGCAGTGCTTCTGCACCACAGGTAGACATTTACCTATGAAAGAACAGCTCACACAGTTTGTAGAGGGCACCCCACTATTGCTCTTCTTTAGTAGGAAATACTCTTTCTGCGATGGAAATATTGTGGCTGTTTTTAACTACAAGAAATTACTGCAATTTCTAAAGCACACTTGAAAAAAAAAACAACAACCATGTTTAAGGTACCTGTGAATGTGCAGGTCACATGAGACACATTTAGTCTGAGGATTGGTAAGAAAAATTGAGGGATGCAAAACAGAGCATCTTTTATTTTCCTCCCAGCTGACCAGGCTGCCCATGCTGGCAAGGTAAGTCTTCAATGAGTGTTGCTAGCACAGAAATCCCATCTGCACGCCTTGGAGCATGTAACCCTTTGGGCTGGATTCACCTGAAATCCTATTTAATCTGGCTGCCCCAGGTTCCTGAGGGAGGGACTTCCAGAGGACATTACACTCTGTACAAGATAAGCAATGCTGCCATGCCATCTCCATCGACTCCACAGGCAGCCAAGTCGATCACCCTAAATTAGATGTCTAAATTCTAGTCAGTGTTATGCAACCCACCTTAGGTAAGCTATTCATGTATTCAAGAGTACATTCTGGTGCAGACAAATTGCAGGGAATGGCTTCCAGTCTCACTGCATTTAAACACAACATTGCAATCAGTTATTTTCATACTCCCTAGTTAATCAAATTCAACCTTCACTAAATCTACATTTATTAGTGCTGACAGTCATGCAGAACTTGTCTTCAACAATTAGTATACACAAAGGCACTGCAAAAATATAGAAGAGGAAAATTACTGCATTTGAACATAAGGTGGCTTTTTGGAAAAGGTTGTTCATTTTTATGGTTCTTTTTAATTTAGCCTTTCTGGTGCTCCTTTCATCCCACAGGTCAGTGTTAATAATCAAGACCTATGTTATACACTTTGCAGTATAATTAAAGTCACTACTTAATTGGAAAGCCTAGCACTAAACAAAAGGGAATCGATAATGAATCTAATGGGAAAAGCCAGAGAAAACATCTATCGAGTATCGGAAATAACTGCGAGACACTGCCACGTGTCCAGCACTGCTGCCATGGAGACAGCCCAGAGTCTGGTGATGGGGAGGCTCTGCTCAGGAGCCATGTCCTGCAAAAAACTGTGGTACTGGCCTCAAAAAGGGGATGGAAAGTTTTTCAATATTTTTTTTTATCATTATTGGGATGATGCCTTAAATGGCTCCCTAGAAACAGAGACTAGACAGGAATAAAGGAATCAAGGAGGGATTGATTGGAAAGGCCTTCAGAGGTACACTCTGGCCTCCAGAGGCTCCTGCCTCAGTGCATCCCAACATGGACAATGACAGCTCACAAGTTCTTCCCACTTGGATCTCAGCATCAATTCCCCAAGCAGAAGCCAGGCAAGGATGGAATTTGCCCAAGCTTGCCCCCCTCTCCCCAAGATTGTGGTTTGCAGTTGTTGGGCCTAGGAGGGTCTGGGTGTCCTTGGAGAGCTGGAGAGGCTTTGTTGTGTGTGTGTGAGCATGAGAGAACAGCACTGAACGAGCTCCAGGGAACTGCAGAGTGACACTGGGCAGGGCATGATTTGAAAAATATAAAAGTTAAAACCTAAGGCATCAAGGAAACACAGCATTAACCTGTTTCTCAGTCTTCTCACTGGAATAATTCAACACCACACAACTAACTAAATACACAAAGACCTAAAGGTGACCTGGGACTTGGGAGATGAAGGTTTGAGTATATTCCAAACAATCAACCACTTTTTGTGCAAGGCGAGCAGAGCTCCAGCAGAGGTTGGGAGAAGACCTGAAGTACTTTCACAGACAGGGTCAGGGGATGACTCCAGGACTCTGTGACAGCTACAGACTATGCTAATACAGAGCACTGGGGTGTAGGTGCTGGCAGTACCTATGACTCACTCAGAGTTTTCTTTCCCAGCCAAAGAAACAGCTGATTTTTTCCTTCTCCTCTGAGGGCTTTGCACAGTTCCAGTCTGAGCCCTTTACAGCCAAACAAGAAACATTTCCCAACATGCAGTGATGAGCCTGTGGCATACACAGGGATACACAAATAAGCACAGCTGGCCCAGAGGCTGCAGTGTGAGTGAATTTAGGTTGTCAGCTGATATCCCAAATGATCTGAGTCAGAACTACAACACCAAACGCTGAGGAGGAGCTGGTCAGAGCCCAGCTCACCGCAGAGGAAGCAGAACAGGGATTTACTCAGTCCACACCACTGCCTTCTGCTCTTGGGCGAGGCAAAAGTCAGCTGAAACTTGGCTCCATCTCTCTGGGGCTGAATCTCCAGTTATCCACACAGAAAATGTGAGTGCAAAGGTGCTGTTTGTAGGGGATCCACAGCCCTAGGAAAACGCCCAGAGCTGGTCGACAGCTGCAGAAAGTCCCAGAGCACGTGCACACCCCCCCCTCCTTCGCCCTGTTCAAAATCCACATCTGGACATTGATTGGGGATCTAATTAAAACACTTCAGTTAGTTTCATCTCTTACTGAATTTCCCTCCAATAAACAATCTTAATCTGTTGCCCAGAGGTAATTCTGTCTGCTCCATTTTCTGTCCATGTTTTCCCTTCTCTCTGCTTCAATTTACGTCATATGTTCAGAGTGCCCAAAAAAGGGATTTTTCAGAATTTCAGCATGGTTTTTTACATTGATTGAGAGTGGGTGCAAAAAAAAAAAGTCAAATGCCTTCCTATAAAAAATAACCGTAATTGAAATCAAAATATCATGCCTATAGTTTGATTGTGAAACATTATTCTGCTCCAAAAAATGAAATGCCTAATTTCAGCTAATGTTTCACTTTACTGTGACCTCATATTTAATTTGAAAGTATTGGCAGAAGCTAGTAATGGAAAATTAATCATTTCAGGACTGATTTTTAAAATGGGAAACTAAAGGTTTCATTGGTCTAAACACTTTGTTTAAACACACATTTGACAGAAGATGTTCAGCCTAACACAAAATATATTTAGGCAATTTTTTTTTCACTTGTCATTTTCTGCTAATCAGAAATTCTGATTCCTGGAAAGCTCTGGATCTGTTCCACTTCAAATATTCCTTGTAAAGAAGCCCATTACATCGCACTTTGGTTAACCTGGAAAGAATCCTGAGGGTCTGTTTTAATTTGGAGTTTCTTGTGTCATTTCTCTAAGTGGCTCAAAGAACACCCAGCATCCCAAGAGGATCTGAAAAACAGGTCAGGAGGCAGAGCAACCAGCAGAGGTGGGGAAAACCAAATAATCCCAGACCCAGCCTTCTCTAATGCACTGATCCAGAAGCTGATGCTCTTTGAAAGTATCTCCCTTCATGCCCTGCTCCCGCAGCGACATCGGGCAGGGGCCATCCAACCACACCACTGGCCCTCCTCCCAGCACAGAGAAACTGCAAACACACGGATGATGTGGCTGGAGAGCTGCTGACTGACAGCTCACATATCACAGGGGCTCCACAGAGATCTACCAGCCAAAGAGAGGGTCAAAATTAAAGGTGGTTGTTCTGCCTTGGCGGCCGGCTGGAGCTCGCGGGTCACTCAGGACCATCTCTGACAGCAAGGCTGCTCTCCAGCTGCTGGCCTCGCTCGAGCTGCTGTTATTAAACCTTTGAATGAACAAATCACAGGTCTATTTACCAAGCCTGCCCCCTTGATAACACTATTTGATCAATTCCAGAATCCTCTTTGATAGGTAATTAAAAAAGCTTTTCCTTAGGTATGGAGTGGATTGAACCATTAATTACACTTCGCAGCCCCAGAGATGCAATTCTTTTGCTATTGTGAAATGTCTATAGCAAACTACAAAAATGCTTGCCTCTATAAAAGAACTGAATAAATGAAAGCAATTTCCTTGAGACCCAGATTTCTCTGCGTTTTATGGCTAAAGACTTCAGTTGCCACAGCATTAATAAGTTTGTTCTTTAGGGCTGAATTTTCTCAATACAAACATCCCTGACCGTAACACAAAGAAATATCTTCTTCGGCTGATAGAGCCAGCAGACTGAAGCCATATATTAATATTATTGTTATCACTGAACTGCCACAATGCACTCGGCATCCAGTTGCACAAAAAAAGATCAGTTAAATTAAAGATCCTCACCAAGCAGCGACAATTTTGTGTAAAAGCCAATTTAGCCATTATGGAAGCTCCAGGATCATATTAACTTTTCTCAAAGGTATGCATAATGCATGACAGCAAGTGGTTTTGACAAGTGCCTGAGTGTGTGTGCCTGTGTGTGTGTGGATGTGTCCTGCATGTAAAGAAACCCCTGAAGTTATTTAAGTTGCAAAGTCAAGTGATAGAAAGATAGAAAATGCTGGATTTACAGGTGCTGCACCTGTTCAATTCAACCCCTTGCTATCCAGCCTGTGCATCTAAAAAGAACAGGGGAATTGATGTTATCCTGAGAGACAATGCTTATGTTTGAAAGCATCTGGTTAGTTGACACTTCCCAATTTTCCAGCATGCTACACTGGAAAACAAACAGCTTTTGTAAGTTTGGGGGCCTTTCCCCTTGTTTTCGAATTACATTCCCTAATATTTAGGACTTTTTCTACTTTCTTTACCTTTGATAAAGTCAAAAATCTACTGTCACATGGAGCTCTAGCACCTCTGCCTTCACACATGGCTGGGAGGGATTGAGTCTGATCCTTTGTGACTGGAGCAGATATTTTGTGCTAGGGCTGGCAGCAGTGGAGGCTGTTATTCCCCCAAAAGGGCAGGGGGATGAATTCTGGCAGCATGTTGTAGCCACACAGGGAAACTTATTCTCCTCTGCTCAGTGCCTGCAAGGGTTTAGGTGGCTGACCCTGGGAAGTGCAGAATCTCCACCAAAATCTCAGCTCTGTTGCTCCAGGTCTGGTTTTGACTATTCAACCAAACACTGTCCCTCTGATATTATGGTAAGAAAGGTATGGATGGGGCCAAGCAGATTTTACAGCATTCCCAGGGGCAGGATTCAGGATTATTCTACCCCTACACATTTTGGGAGAGATAACTGACACGAATACATGTTCTTATGCTTTCCCACACACAAGGTTCTTTGGCATCAGTGGATTATTTTCACTAGGTGCTCAGGTTTTTCTATCACGACACTCATTTTATATATGGAAGAACATATATGGAAATTAATCCAATAACACCATCAGATAACACTTTTCCTGGAGAGCTACAGAGCAAGCTCTAGCTTAGCCATGTGCTTGCAAAACAAAAATAACCTGTTCCTTACCAGAAAAGCTTCTCTTTCTTCCCTTGCACAGAGGATATAAGATATGTTAGTGAGGGCTAGAAGTCCTGCTAATACTTTGCTGCTGGGAAGAGAAATCAGGACATCAAATATTCTGAGCTCTCTGCAACATATTTTCTACAGTGGTATAGCCCTTAAAAAACTTCAAGTATTATATTACTTATACATCTCTGATAGATATTTAGAAATCTCTGATATTGAGAAGGAAAAGCTGAGATATCTTTATTATACCACACTAGAATCAAACTACACTTTTGTAATTATTGTGTGATTTGTAAGCATGAGCAAGCTGTTTACTGCCACTGCCTCTGTTTGGCACACAAACACAACGTGCACAAAATTTGCTCTTGTCTCCTGTACCAACACAAATTCGTACCCTAAAGAAAAGCTGTCTGAGCTAAAAGGAATATCTGCAGTGGCAGCAGCAGGTAGGAAAGCAGAACAAAATGTGAGAAAAGCATCTCGAGGGCAGTACCCACCCAGGCTTGAGACTTTGCTGCAGTGGAAGGACAGGGAGGTGACTCCAATTTAGGAGCCTTCATGGTCACGCTGCCTGACTGTGCACCTCTGGAGTTCAACATGTGCTTTAATTTGCTGCATGGGGATGAAAATATCTCCTGAAAAGCAATTAAACTGCCAAATGTTTATGAACCTATGCTTGTAGATGGAACAGAATGCTTATTCTATCAGAATAAGATAGTGGACAACAGTAAGAGGGGAGTTCAAATGAACTAAAATACAATATTTCTCATCGAGCTTGGAATATTACAAGTCCCAAGTCTGCATACTGAAATCATGTTTGCTTTCATAAATTGTACCTATGCAATGCAAACTTGAGTATAAATTCTCCCAGTTCGTAATACCTACTGGTGTGTGCAAATACACAGATTGAATATTTTAAATGGAGTGGAGAGAAAGTAGAGTTCAATACTTTGGGAATGCAAATTCAGGTAAGTGTTTTTATTCACAGGCTGGCCATGGACTTTGTACATGGCCTTGGACATTGATTCTACCTTGCTTCTCAATTTAAAGATGAAAAGCCCTCTCTTTTTAAAAATGAACAGTTCTGGGAATTACATGAATATAAATCACCAGCAAACTGAGAAGTGCTCAGTGACAGAGAGGGGGAGACCACTGGGCAAGTCAGCACACAGAGAAGCTAGACAAGCAGGGTTCTTCAAAGCCTGTTTCAAGCTCCTGGATGTTCTATTCTCTCCAAAACACAATTAGAGCAGAGTGTCTAAACCAAACAGCCAAGCTCAGCTTTGGTACATGTCCTTTGTATGCTCGGGTCTGCACAGCTGCTTGCAGTTCTCACTGTGAGGTCTCACAGGAGGGGCAGAGGGGCAGAATTCCCCCCCTTTTCCTGCTGTCCATGGTGAGGGATGAGCCCAGAACACATTTGGCTTTCTGGACTCTGAGTGTGCTGGGCTGTGCTGAGCTCCATGTCCACCAACGCCCCCATGTCCTCCTCCTCAGGGCTGCTCTCAACCCATCTAAGTGGGAAAAAGCCTTCTCACACCCAGACCTTCCACCTTCTCCAAACTTTCACTCATGTTCCATAGCAAATTCAGTCTGAAGGGCTTTCCTGTGACTCACAAGCATCTAGAGACAAGTGCATCAATTGCAGCATCGAGATCTAACCAGAACCACCTCAGAAGTGTCCAAACATGACAAGGAAGGCAGTTCTCCCAGTAACTCAGACATTTAATCACGTGGCACAGCCTTATGAGATATCCACAATGAGAGAAGGAGAGAATGTCAAAAAGCTCATCTGAATGATGCATCAAAGCTTCCAAGTAAAACTGTGGGAGAGCAGAATCTGAAGTGAAACATCACTGCCTTGCAAATGGTCTCATGCCTCTGACAGCTGCTGAGCTGGATCCGAGCTCTGCAGCCTTTGCTTTTGCATTTCCTAGAAGAACACATCTTATTTATCCTCATCCCCCTGACCAGAGCAGCGAGTATCAGCCAGGTCAAACATCACCCACCTCCAGCTGGGAAACTTCCCTTGGACTGTCAGGGTCTCTGATGGGCCAGATCTGATGCACAACTCCCATATTTGCATAACTAGAGGCTCCTTTTTCCCCACCATAACCCCATGGTGGATTTTTATGATACATCACCAGAGAAGGAGAGATGAGACCACCAAACAAGTCACTGTACTTGCATCAAACGTGGTATCAAGGTAAATTATTTTCTCTTTGCCACTTCTGTTACCTGGGTTTTCTTTTCTACAGCAAGAATCTGCTGAATCAATAGTTCTGAAATCAGATTAATATGTAACACAGCTAATGAAATTTCTAGTTAAGCTGAAGTTTTGTTTTTGGCAGCTTGAACTGCCTGAATTCCTAATTCAATTGCAATCTACTCACAGAGCACAGCTGTTTTGCTTGGCTAAACTTTTCTCACCACTTAATAAGATACTTTTTTATTTAACTTTCAGTTCTGCCTAGGAGCCCCAGTGGGTCTTTTAAAACAGAAGATTATTATTAGAAATTAATTAAGTATTCTTTTCAATTCTGTCTCCTGAGAGCAACTAGGCATTGTTGCTGATCTCCTCTGCATTAAGACGTTACTGATTGTCATTCATGGGATGGCAGCGCGGATGTCTCATCTGGAAAATATATAACTCCATAAATATGAAAGATCTGAAAGTTATTTAATACAAAATATAATAAATCAGTGCAAATAATAAACATGTAATTGCAATGTCAAGCATAGCACAGGCGTGTGAAGACTATAAACACTGGAATAAAAATAGACACACATTCCAAAGACAAAAAAATTCTTACTGCAATTACAGGACACCGATGGATGGCACTTAGTCCATGTCTCAGCACACTGCAGACCCTGACTAAACAATTCTAAGAATATCAAACCCAATTAAAGACAGTCGATTTGATAAGTTGGGGTTATTTTTAAGGGACCCAAGACTATGAAGGGTTTGTTGCACTGCCCCCCTCCTACAAGGAGCTCAGGTAAAGCTGCCACCTCTGCAGGCTTTTTCTAAAAGAACCAAACCCAATCAGCATCCATATCCTGATGTCGTTTTTGATCTGAGGCCTTGAACGTGCAAATTAATGCACTACTGACAGAATTAGATATGCATTGAATATGGCACTTCCTGCTTGAGATGGCAGTGGTCTATTTAATTTTCACTCAGCTCAGGGGGTATCTGTACAAGTAACTGCTGTCATCTTCCAACCAGGAAGGGATGTGAAGAGAAGAATGCCACCGTGGGTCAACAGAACAACAGTCAATCTCTTACTCCCAATAATAGTACAGAATTCAACTTACTTTTTTGGTCTGTAGTCAGGGATGGACCTGTCCAGTGATATCCTGTCACTGAGTTGGGCATTGTATCCATACTCTTCATACTTAGTCTCTGATTCGTGGCTATCATCTCTCAGGGTAGCAGCCATTCCCCCCTGGCCCAAGCCTCCAGGACCTTCAACTAATCCCATGGGCTTTGCCAGACCTAAATGAAATAGAAACACACCAAAAAAAAATCAAATTATTAATATAAAGGATATGGATAGAACCCTTCTGTGACCACAGAGTATTTTCAGATAAATGAAATCTGAACTCTCATGAAGCTCAGCTCTGAAACCCTCATGACTCTGGAAATTATCCTCAGCTTTTCAAACCAGAGTCCAAGTCAACACATCTTGTAGTATCTGTGCATAATGAGCAAACCATAAAGAATCAATTAGCAGCTTTCACAATTTCTTCTTTTTCCATAATGCCTAATTATTGTCAAGATAATTGAGAAAATATTTTCCCCCTAAGAACTGGAGGGTTTCCCCGTGTAGCCCATTATAGTTTCACTCATTTTAAGGGAGAGATGTTGAATTTCCACCACATGTGGGTGTGCCAGTTCAGCTCCACATTAATGTCACTCCTGGTATCTGCTCTGTGACCTCAAGACCACTGCAGCTCCGGTCAAGGTTTGGGGGGCACAGCTATGGACTGCTCACCAGCTTCCTCTGGGTAGGAAATACAGGATAAATCTGATTTCACTGCCTGAGTCAACAGCTGAGCTGTTTGGACTCAACTGCACACCCTTCCCAGCCTGTTCCCACAAACATGAATAGCTAGAATAGCTATTTTAATGGAGCTGACACTGTCTCTCACCTGGGAATCCCTCCAGCATTCCTCTGTACTTCACATCTGACAAATGAAATATGTAAGATACTCAGCTCTGTACAGCTCATGGCAGCAGAAAGTCTGGACACTTGGTAAGTGCTGAGAACTTAGCCAGTCAGCAATGCATTTACAAGTTTCATTCACTAGTCAACTCAAAAATAAAAGGAAAACAAAACTAAACCAACATAAAAAAATGTCCATATGATCACATTGCCAAGAACCTCTTCCATGGAAACAGGCATTTAATTTGGTGCTGAATTCTCATAATAAGCTCCTCAAATATCCTGTGTTTGATGTCAAAGCTTTCCTTTCCAAAAGGCTCACTATCAATGAGTCATTATAAGCGACAAAGCTATTTATAATAATCTTGGGAATACCATACAGGAATGTGTGACTCTCCCCCAAATCATTTACAACACCAAGTAAAGCAATTAGAGTTTAACCCGCTCAACATTTTTTCCAATCAAGACTTTTTCAAGAGGAAAAGTCATTATTTCAACTAAATGATTAAAAAAGAGAGGAACTGTCAGTATTTGGTAGCAACAAACACACGTGGCAGTGCAAATGTGGGACTGGCTTCTCCAAGTCATGAAGGAATTCTCTTGCACCTCACTGCTAACAACATCCTTGTTATGGCTGCAATCACCATCTCTGTTTAATGACAGGACAGACCACAGAGACAGTGGTTCATTACTGGTCTGAAAGAGTAAAGTTGTGCATTTTTACTGCAGTTCTTATGGCAAAATCCTCTGCTAATATAAAGTGCAACAATACAAACAGTCACAAATCAACATAAAAGGGCTGAGTACCTGCAGTACTCTGGAATTCTGCTACTGAATTTCAACAAAAATACATAAATGCTGTAATCAGTGGTCCTGAGTCAGGACAGACCTTGCTTGTGTTTGTGCCTTTCACACCTTCACACTCCTCATCACCATGCACTGAAACATGACTGAAATGCAAGACTTGTCTTGATTTCAAACCACAGAAATTCTTCTAGCTCACTAAGTGAAGCACTTCAATCCATGTTCAGTATTTCTGAAAACATTTTAGGGAGCTTCATTCTGAAGAGAATTCTAACATTTGTCCTTTTGTTTTTTAGGATGAGAAGCTATTCAGGACTTTGAATTGCCTTTGGAAAAATTAGGACAGAGGGCCCTCCATGGCTGCCCTGACAATGACTCCTTGCTCAGGTAATTACAGAAACTACATGTCTGAGACTCTAAATCCCTCCCCATCCAAAAGGAAAATCACAGAAACTTAATTTTTCTGCATGATACAGTCTTAGACTTAGCAGACACCACCAGCAGTGATGCTGCAAGCTCTGCTTTATGTGCCCAATACAGGGAATCTTAAGGGGGGCTCAGTTTCAGAGACACTACCAGCAGTTCCCTCCAAAAAAAAAGTCAAATTAGGCACTTTAAAAGTCAAAACCACAGAAAACTTGACAAAGTCTATGTCCTTGAAAGACCACAATGTGGAAATTCATTTGATGATCATTTGGAATCATCTGGGCTAGGTTCTGATAGAACATCAAAGCAAATTGAAGATGACTTCATTAAAATTAACTGACCTGCTTTAATGAAAGGGTCTCCAAGATGTGGTGTGCTCATTTGACTTGAAGCAACGATTTAATTCCAGTAGTTGAAAACTTTATTCTTCATACTACATGTTCTTGCAGCTTATGGAACAAGACACTTGAGTCTTTATGGCACAAGAATTGTGAGAAGGAAACTGCCAACCCACAGGAAGCAGCAAGCACTTGGCTATTTTACTTTGAGAATCATTTAGACAGCCTGCCAAACCATGCATAATGACAATTATCTCATATACCTTCTTCTAAATCTGATATTCTAGCTCTTTGTGCTGCTAATCTGATCTTGTTCTGGGAAGGAGTGATCATATGTCTGACTTGCTCTCAGAGCATATTGCTGTGAGGTTTTTCCTCCATTCCTTACCCAAACTGTAGCTTAGTCTGACTGACAGGTATTCCATCAATGCAGTAACATTGACCAATACATAGCAGCAATTAAATAAATGATATCACATCATTTCCTTCTTCAAGAAGAGCACTAAAGTGTCTCTAGAAGTTCTTAGGAACAATGAATATACCATATTTTATATATGTGCATGTGTGTTAGATGCAGGAATTACAGGCAATGTTCCTCAATGCATGGTTAGTTAGCCAGGCACAATATAACCATGTCTCACATATTTGCATTGCATTTTCCATCTGAGAGTTGATTTGCTGTTCCCCAGCCAATGTCTCCTCAACAGAAAGCTTTTTCCCATCACTGTCTAAGCCAGGATGATGACTTGCTAACCCCCAAATCCACAGTTCCTGCATCACTCAGCCTTCCAACAAAACAGAAAAGGAGCTCCAGTTCAGCAGCAGTTTCCCCAAAATAGGTTGGTATAAAGAGATGGGATCGGGAGACAGGTGATGGGATGAGCATCCCCCATCTGGCTGAAGCCAGGTGTGCTGGTGAACACCTTCCAGCACATCCTCCAGGCATCATCTGAGAGCATTTTTCTGTTTTCTTCTTTTTTTGAAGCTTATTGCAGACTTCCAGATCCTCCTCTTATCTCTGGGTTACTCCCAAAGTAGGTTACTTACAGTCCTAACTTGCACCCATTTTTCCATGGCACATGAAGCCAATGAGGGCAAGGCAGAGCAGCTTTGCTGAGAGCCAGAGCCAAGGATTGAGATTGTGGGGTCAGCTCTGAAATGGGGATGTGCAGAAAGGGGATGCCCAGTGAGCTGCTATTTTTAAAGCTGTCTTTTCTTTAAAATTTCTAGACTAAAAATATCTGCAGCTGTTACACTGGGAATGGTCATAGGCCATTCAACACTGCAGATGACAATGAGGTCGCAAATAATTAGTGTCTGTCATTCAATTCAAATTGATTGCTCTCACTGCGGAGATTTCTGTGTAGGATAGAAATTGTTGGGAGAATGTAGAGCAGAACAATCCAGCCTTAGTTCCTTAACCAGATTAATTACTCCACAGGATGCATAATTTTCTAGGAAGAAAAGAGATCTTCTATTTTTCATCATAAACCCTGTCACACTGGGAAAAGTACTAAGGAGATTTATAAGAGAAACTATGGCAAAAGCTAGATCAGATTATGGCTGTGATTATTTTACTATCATTTTTTCTTATTTGCAACACAATTACAGGCAGCTGTAAATCAAGTTCAGCCAAGGTTCTCAGACAAAATTAAACTTTTAACAAATCAAAATAAAAATAAGTGATTGAAAATAATAATAGAATTTCAGAACACTGACAGAACTGCTGCAAAATCTCTGGAATGCCCTTGCTGGCCTGTCTCAGCCTTAGCTTGAGAAGGGCTCCAAACCAGACCTCTGAGCTTTATCTACACTTAGATCAACTGCACATTTGAGAAATTATAGGAAAGTATTTCAGTTTCTAGCACCTTAAAAGGAGGGGATAAAATATTTCCTTCTGAAAAACCTGGCAGAGGTCAAAAAACCTGATGTAGCCACCCAGCAGTTCTACCTGCAACTCCTGAAACACTTCTCTCTTTTAAACTGGAAACATAAAACTCATCAGCAAAACAGTTGTTTCCTTTATTTTCCAATTATTTCTCAGCTGAAAATATCACTGCATACATGTAAGGCAACAAAAATCTTTGGATCCTAGCTTAATGAAGAAAAAACAATCAGGGACAACAGCAACTCCACATAGATTAACAAAGCTGACTTTAGCATTTCCAGTTACTGCTTTGGAAAGAAAAGAAAAAGGTTCAGAGATTCTAGAATGGGTCCAGTAACAGCTTAAACAAGACTCAGCTTACAATGTCTTTTAGAGCTATTTTTATATAAAACCACCTGTTTAGAGGCAGGAATTAGAGCAGTTGGAGCTACTGAATCAGCCCTAATGCTTCCACCTTAAATTACTGTATTGTGCTAATTTTGTCATCTCGTTCTGTTGCAGCTAGAAACTTCATATGAAGGTTACAGCCTCAATGAATGGCATATCTGTAGGCATGGAGTGAAGAATTGATCTTCCTCCTTCAGGAGGAAGTTTTGGAGTGAAGCAGATACACAAGGAGCTGGTTGGAGGAGGAGGAAGAAAAGTGCAATACGAGTGAGCCATTCAACACTAAGCTAAAGGTCTCAGCTCACCAGCTGTTTATAACTCCATTCTAGTGATCTCTGAAAATAACTATTAGCTGATAATTTCCAGAAGAACATGCTCACACTAGAGAAAGGCTCCCTGGTGTAAACAACCCCTTGCCTCTCTCACCCACACCCAGCACAACCCCATAGGCATAAATTCAGTGAAGGCATTGGCAGTTCAGTGCAGCAATATTAAACCTGAGGAAGTAAAAGCATTTTGCAGCTGCTAGAATGAGGATCAACGATGTGCAGGGAAAAAAAAAAAAAAAAGTCTTATTTGGAACTATTTCACTATTTGGCAGTGTTTCAGCCAACTTTGCAAACAGCAGCATGCAGCAAAGGGAGTTGGTCGTGTCTAGCTCATCATTCAATCTAAATGTTAAACAGAGCCTGGCCCTTAATTTCTGCACATCCCAACTTTCCATATCCCAAATCAGCTTCTCCCACCATGGCCCTGAAGCAAGCCTACGAATTATGTAAGATTTGCTACCCAGAGAACTGATCTGAATTTTGCCCATATCAAAAGGTGCTCACTTTCTGAGCTAGAAGGAATGCTGAATGTGGAGGAGATTTATCTTACATACAGAAACATTCAGGAAATCACATCCCACAGGGATACAAGCTCCAGCTTTTGGAAATTGAAGAGCAACAAAAAAAAAAAAAAAAAAAACCATCTAATTTAAGTGACTCCAGCATTTCCATTTATCTGAAACCCAAAACACAGTCTTAATTTTTATGGTTGTAGTCTAGTCTGCTGCATCCTTGCTTGAAAAGTTTATGTCTCCTGGTGCCTGGTATCAGCCCTAAGTATCTCTGAAGATAAATCAGGGAGAAGACAAACAGCATCCCACAGCTGATGGCTTGAAAAGGAAAAAAGTCCAGCAGCTCATAAAGCTGAAGCAGTTGATATGCAACTTTTTGGCTCTGAAAACAGGAGGTGCAGTGGTTTTGTAGTTTAACCTCATCTCCAGACCCCAATGGAAAGCTGACACTGAAATACTTGAATTAGCCACAAGCCATGGTAATTTGGGATCCTGTCATCCCCTGCAAAGGTGACACTTTGCCAGATAAGGAAAGAGATAAATAAGCAAACAGAGAAAGAATTTTTTTTTCAAACATCTTGGAGGCAGCTACTAAATGCATATTATAAACACAGAAAAATATCCAAAACTCTTAATGGTTCCTTACATCAAAAGTATCCAAAATGCTTTCCTGGTAAAAAGCTGGATGAGCTAATGTATGTCTGTCTTTTAAGGGCTACAGACTTGACTGAAGATACATTTTCATCCATATTTGTGGAAAAACTTTCAGAAGAGTACAGAAATTAGGGTCCTAAGTACCCAGAATTACTAGGATTTTCTGCATGGGGATTTTTTCACTCTTGTTATAGACAGACATAAGATATTCTCCACAACTGTCCTGGGTACACCCTGGGGGAGCAGAGGCATCCTGAGAGAGGCACAGCTGGATGAAAACAAGCCACAGAGGGGACAAGGTGACAATGGAAAGCCTGAGACAGTATTTCTCAGTCTTGATGCCCAGAGGAGAGGCAATCCTGTGAGCCATCCACGTGTGAGAAGACTGCTGAATGGTGGTGAGGGGATGAAGGGATTTGGCAGCTCTGCCTGTAAAGGGGCTGCTCCCTTCCCACCCACAGAACCCACTCAGGCAGTGAGTGCAGAACCAGCAGCCTTGGAAATTATGTAGATTAGGACAAATTACCTGGAAAGAGGACTAATATCCAGCTTTGCCATATGCTTCTTATTCAAAACAGGGACTTTTCCAGGTTGCAGAGAACACTCTGAGACACAACACATGAATATCTGTCAAGTGCTCAAAATACATTATATGGAAAATTCTATAAAGAGGCCCAGGGCTGTTCTCAGCATCTGGGCAGGAAGCTCACCCTTATTCCATCCTACACACTCTGCCCCCACCATATTGATGCTTAATCCTTAAATCCTACATGGCAAATCCTACCAGGACAGGATTTGGCCAGAACACTTTTTTCCTTAGTGTTTCCATGGCATGTAGGCCAGACTGAGGATACCAGTGCAGCAGGTGCTACATGAGCCCAAAAAGACAGTTCTCACCCCAAAAAACTCACCCTCATCGAAGACAAGAACCAGAGGCAAGAAAGATAATTAAGGAAGAAGATATGAAGACAATATAACATGGCCAAGGTGTTTATGAAACTGTATTGTGAAATGATATAAAACCCGATAGAAACACCTGGAAAGCTTGTGATAAAAGCCCCCTAACCCCTTCAGGTAATTTTGAGATGATGAAAGGTGGCAGTTCTGTGTCTGAAGAGATCAAGAGTCCATGGAAACCTCTGGTAAAGCTGCCCCATGCCAAATGCAAGATTCCTACTGCAGGAGTTAACACTTGGAGGAAGAGGAGAGGAACAGCTGAGGAAATGAAAAGACTGAGGGCCAGGTGTAGGAGAGGCGTAGTAGGACAAACTGTGTTAGTCATCCTGGCACAGTGTGGAGAGGGATCTGCTTCAGCACTGCTGACAAAAGCCCTGCTGGGGACGAAAGGGAACACGATGTCCTTGCAGAGCCACGTTCTCTCCGGATCTGGTCTTCAGTGGTGCAGCACACACACCTCTGCCCTCCTCCAGGCCTCATCTTTTGTTCCTCGGCTTCGCAGGAGCTGCAGCACTGCGCAGGCTGCTGCCTCTCTAGACGCAAAATTCATTAGTGCTTTTTAATTGGAAGAAATACTGTGTTTTTATGTACAGATATCTAATATCAAAAGTAATTGCTTTTATAGAACACTCATTTGGAGCTGGTTTCCCCTTGAGATGAGAAAATGTATTCTAATTACAACAGATAATTCGGGATGAGATAAACAGATTGAGGACTGGAAGGACCAAGAAATAGCAGCTGTACAGTCCACTGGAGATGAAGATAAAAGCTCATTTGTGAGGTAGGACACTGATCCCAAATTTAGAAAGAGGTGCCAGAGTTTTGCCAGAAATTTGATATAAACAAAAATCTATTTCCCCCTTAAGCAAGGAAGAGCTATGTATAGAGCTATGTATATTTTGCTATACATATTTTGAGAGACAAAATATAAAGCCCCTACCTCACAAGCATAATTTTAAATTATGTGTGTGTAACTCTGATTTTTTAAAAAAATTTTCATTTCAATGATCAAAAAGATCATTCACGGAGAAAAATCGCTTTGTTATCTTTAAATAAATAACAGATGCCACGATTCTTCTAGAAGTTATAAAATCCCAGATGACTCGTGGTTTGTGCTGGTGAAACATAAAATGGATTTTTCTCTTCAGGGCTTTGGAGGAAGGCCAGAAAACTCCTCTGGTGATGGCATAAATCTGGAGTTGAGGGGGAGGAGCTGAAATGTTGGTGTATCTGCCTGGCAGCCCACTGATATTAAAAGGAGACAAAATCTGAGTGTCATCAGTTTGGCACCTGTCCTCTGGCAGTGGCCAATACCTGAGGCTTCAGAGGAAATGAAACACAAATGATAAAGCACTTGGCCAATTAAACTCTGCACAGTCCCTGGAAGCAGAGTTCCCTTCTGAACCCCATAGGCAGGTAACTAAAGCCCTGAAGCATAATATTAGATTACCCTCATTATCTTAACTCAGACAGGTAGAAACAGGGCATAAAACTACCCAGTGTCCTTTATAGCCTGGCCACTAATATTAGATTCAATGGGCTCCTGCAGCAATGAATTCTCTGGCACTGTCACGGCCAGAGTGTCACCAACTCACACGAAATGGATCATCTGTATCAATATATTAGATTTTCTTTAATTTTTCCAGGGAAACAGAGGTGAAAACTCCTGGGTAAAGTGATCATTAAAACAATAACAGAGCCATTCTAGAGGAAGGGAAAGGGACTTCTCCTTGAAAAGCTCCATGGTGCAAGAGCTAAAACTTTGGGGCTATTTAATTAGATTCAGGAACAAGCTGGCCCAGCCAAGTTAAAGGACTTCCATTTCACAAATGAGGAAAATATCTTTTGAAAAGCAAGGAGTTTGCCTGTGTTAATCAAAGGCAAGGAAGGGAAGCAGTGGATCACAGTAGGAAGGGAGTTGTTACCCAAGGTCTGGCCGGATGGAGCCCACAGCTGCACAGCTGCTGTTCCATGCAATGACATTTCCTTGACCCTACAGAGCTGACTGCACACCTCTAACCATTAAAAATACCCCTTTGACTTCTGATACAATTCTGGATGAGAAGTCCCTGACTGCTCTATTCTCAGACCAGCTCCACTACAGTAGTCAATCCCACAGGCATGGGTTCCAAAAGGAAAAATAATTATCTTTAAACACAAGCAATAATAATAATAATAATAAAACCCCTATCTAATTGCAGGTCCTATGCAGGTTTGTACTATTCCTGGCTCCATTGTGCTGATATTAAAGTCCAAACTCATCCAAGGCTCTGCTACATCTGACATTGCCCAACCTGCCAAATTACTGCTTTTCAGCCCAGGATTCAGCCAGGCACCCTTGGGTCTCTGTCTCAGCAGGATTTTGTCCAAGGTTAAGGAAGACTTCTCTCCTGCTCAAGGGTGTTTGGAGAGCCCCAACAAGGGCTAGACAAGCCCATCTCCTGCAGCATCATTCTGCAATCATGTTCCACGTTATTTGCAGAGGCTCATGTGCCTCCCTGCTCATTTACCTAAACAGCCTGCTATTAAATTAAACTAACATCATCACACGGATAGCTTTCCCCACAACAAAGCCATACAGAACACTTTGCCATTTGTGTGGCTGAAAAGCTCCTGGTTGTTCAGCTCATTTTGCACAGCAGAGGATGGCAGCATTAAACCCAGACGTGGGAGCTGCTGGAACTCAGAGTCACATCGTGCCTGAAAGTGGATCTCAATTTTCCACTGTTGTGAAATTACTCACTAAGTTCACCCCTGGCAATGCAAGCACAATAAAGAGCCAATGTTAACAACTACAGACCTGCTGGCTCCGTCCACTGCTCTCCCTTCCACGTCCCCAGAGTCACTGCCTGCTCTCCCTGCTGGCCACGAGAGAGTGAAATTATCTGAGAAAGTCCCTGGGATTATCAGAGCAGGGCTGGTTCTCTATCTGCTGCCTCAGTCCTATCACTGGACATTTCTCCCTGGGAATAGATGGGAGAAGAGATCAGCTGCTATGGAGGATGTGAGGTTTCAAATGCTTCCACCCAATCTCTTGAAAAACAATTAATTTGGATATTGGTTTTCACAGGAGCCAGAGAGAGAGCCTTGATTCCTCCCCTCTCCTTTCAGTGTGGTGTTGCCTTAAAAGCTCTGTAAAGGTGGCATATTTTTTTTTTGTTTTTGCATCATTGCACATTGGTTTCAAAACATACTTAATTTCCTGACAGACTGTCTATTTTAGATCTGTAGATATGTGTATTTTTCTTGACCTGTCTTTGCATTCTTCTTTTTCAGGCACATCTTTGACACCTCTCAGGGAGCTTGGCTTGGGAATTTGGTTGAGACAGAACTCACATCTCTGCTTTTTCTCCTCTTTCCTTCCTTCGCTTTATTTTCATATTTCATGTCAATGTACACCACAGCTGTGCCTTGCTTGTCAATGCCAGGCTGCAGTACCTCCTTCCATCAACCTCTTAATGTGTGTGTGATTTAATTTTCTGCCAGCAGGACAAGTCAGCTCAAAACCAAACACAGGACACATTTTAAACAGCAAAAACACAGTCCTGAATCCAGCATCTAAACCAAAACGCTTACAAATTAACAAATTATGGCAGATTTGAAGCTAAAATGGATGAAGAAAGTTATTATGCAGAGGTCTCCTAATTGATGAGATGAAGTGACAGCCACATTTACAGCAGATCTATCTACTAGAGGATGTGCCCAGCCAAGGTCTGAGTCTCTCGTGCTCACAGAGGAGGAATAGAAGGAGTCCACAGTGCTGAGAATCTTACTCGGTCTTGAAGTGCCTTGCTATTGTTCAAGGAAATGTGGAGTCTGGACTTGGTTTTGGCTGTAGAAAGGAAAGCTTTAGCTCTTTATATTCATAAAAGAAAGCCTATTTAGAAATGAAAGACATGATGTTGCATGGATAGCTTATAACATACAATTAATCAGGGATTTATCAAGGACAAATAAAAAGAATTAGGTACCACATTCTCTGGGGGAAGCAAATCAAAGGATGAGATAGCACTGCAAAAGAAAGGAGAAATGAAGATAAATAGCAATTGCCACATAAATTTAAGAAAATAAAGATGTAATGTTACAGAAAAAATATTGGCACAATGTTTTATTTAAAAGCGGTAATAAAAACATTGCTTACTTTGATTTCTGCCCTTTCTGGTTTATTGTTGATATAAAGACAAATTGACTCAGACTTCCAGGAGCGGGAAAGCTACAATCCACTATTACAGGCACTTTAAAAAGCAGCCCTGCTATAATAACTGATTCATTATTAACAAATTGCCTTCGTTGCATGTGGGTATTTGTAGGGATTGACTGTGACCTAGGGCTGGTTTGGGCCCTGACAAACCCACAGCAGGACCCCTGGGATTGCCTTGGGAAAGGATGCATTTGGTAACAATGTGCTGCTTTCATCCACCCACGTTTAAATTCCCACACATACATAGAATTTGGATGCTATGTAAAGACAATGGCCAAGTTATTGAAGTTGTGGATCAACCTTCTTCAATTAACCTTCCTAATGCCACTGACTGTAAGAGTGCTCAGCTGGTTTCCACCACAGCAATATAAAAAGAAACTCAAGTTTTCAGAGACTGAATTTTTCTTCAAGCTCTCCTTTCCTTTATGACAAAATTCCATGAAAGAATGAATGTCCCTGTCCCCTGATGTGTCTCGGGTTTGTACTTACGACTACATTATGAGGTGTTAAATTACACAGTAAAGAGAGAAATGAGGACAGTGATAGAAGGTGCCTTTATACAGGAGAAGATCATCCTTCAGTGAAGAGACTGGTATGAATCAAAATTTGAATTTCAGAAACCCGAGTTCCGAGTTTACAGCTTGGGCTCATCGCCCCTCAAGGACACAGAGCAGACACACTCCGGTCACGCTTAAACTTCAGGTCACACCCACATTTCTCCTAAGCAGAAAGAGCTTCCCAGCACCAAGTGGTGCCAGAGGAAGGCAGGGCTGAGCCCCCAAGGAGATGGGGATGTGATGAGATGAGCAGCAGGATGTGCCTCACGGCGCCGAGCACGCGGGATCGCCGCTCTGCTCCGCTCTTAATTTAATTATTCACTCACTACTGAAAGGCACTGAGACAGGCTAGGGGACCCCAGTCTGCCATTTCAGCAGGCTGAAAATAAAGCAGGCTCTCCTGCAGTACTGGTGTAGTGTCAGGGAAATGCCATGCTGCTGTAGTTATTAACTGAAATAAGCAGGGAAGTAGAGAAAAAAATGCTTGTGCTAACATATTGCCAATTAACAGAGCAAGCAAAGGAGTTCAATGTGGACATCTGAGTCTGGTTCCTTCAAAAGCTCAGAACTTAATTATTGTGATTGTGTTTAAATAAGTAAAAAACCCATTTGTCACCAATATGATTTTTAGCTTGGTTTGCTAAGAAAAAACATTTTGTGGGATCATGCTGTCTCCATTTGTCTATCAGTCTGCTTCCTTGTCTGCACTCTCCCCTCACTCTGCTCGTTAGATTTCAAGGACTGCTTCTAACTTCAGCCAAAGCTTGGCAGACAGTCAGAGGTCTCCAAAAATTGCATTTCTGTGAGTGGCCAACGTCTGGGAAGAAAGTGCCATTAAAATGTTCCTACTGAGAGAAGAGGTTTGGTGAAAGAGCAAACACAGGAGATCTGCTGGAGCTGTTAGAGACCACCCAAGAATTCACTTGTGGCATGCCAACCCACAAGAAAATCAGTTTTCTTGGTTCAGCTGCCCAAGGAACTAAACACGTATTTTTAGGATTACATGTGTTAATTGCTGGGTGTTTAGGTCTGTTGGATGCCTGGCAGTTATAAACACCATTAATTAACAATCTCACAAAGTTAACCTGAGCGCACAGATAAGGGGAGGGGAGCAGAGAGATGGGGAGTCACCGTGGATAAAGAGCATGGGACAGCCCCCCTGGGAATGAAGGCCAGGTCTCCTGAGTCTGGGACTTGTATCTCAGCAGCTCAAAATATTTTCTTGACCCCGGCACTGGAGCTGCCCCTTCTGCCCCCAGTTCCAGTTTCTGTGAGCTCACACACACTGCCTCTTGTCAGGTGTTAGTGGCAATGATGAGAGCCAGGGTAAGTGATAAAAGAGTGTGTGTTTTTGGTCACAGGTTAGGGGATTCCTAATGAAACAATGAGGTATGTGTGTAATCCCATTTAATACTACTTTCTGATATTAGAGAAAATTCACGTGGAAAGGCCTGACTCGCTAGATTAGCACTTCTTCCCTTGGAAAGGGAGAACACAGAGGTGAGGCACCATGACAGCAGGGCACACCACACCGGGCAACTCTCCCCATTTCCCCTGGAATTTATTAAGAAATTAATCCTTCTGATTGCTTATAGTAGGAGTGCTTTCCCCCTCTACCTCTGAAAGGAATATAAAGCAAGGTATGACCCCAAACCCATGAAGTCTCATGAGCAGAGGAGCAAACAAAACCTCTCTTTCTCTTTTTAACAGAGAATTTTTCAGTTCAGTATCTGTCAAAATACTTTTGAAAATAATCAACCTCTAGTTTCACAACCGAGTGCTGAGGCACTGAGAACCCACAGGCATGCAATATCACCCATCAAACAGATTAGAGGCATCTTCTTCCAGCTCAGGGACAAAACCACAAGATCACACGCTGATTTCTGTTTCTAAAATGAATTTCCATCCAGAAATATAATTTTGCTTTCTGACAGTACAATGTGTCTCAGCCTGCCCTCACACAGAGCACTGCCTAGTCACGTCTAGCTGGTGCTGATCCTGCACGAGCTGTCCTGTCCCTTGGGCCTGCCTCTGACTTTGTGCCATCAGGAAGCCATGCAAGAGCTTTTCTCTCTCAAAACAGTCCACAATAGGTATCAACACTCCACGTTAAGATGCTTTGTCAAACTGTGGTATGGGCTGCCCCAGAGTGACCTCTCCTTCATGGAGCTGCCATGGGGAGCTCCACCTCTCCTTATTAGTGCCAGAGCCATTCTGCCATGAGTTGGGCACAGACCCTGACCTCAGTTCACTCATTCCATGAGTTCTTCCATCGACTATAAGCAGCTGCAATAAGAAAAATTTCACCCTGGCCTCATTCTTCCACAGGCTCCACCGTGTCTCTGTTTGTGCTCCAGCTTCTTGTCAGCATGATTAAAGGCTGAGAGATGCCTCAACAAGTAGTCCTGTAACACATGCAAAAATCCTTCTGCAATGATCAGCTCCTTCTCCAAGGGCTGCATCACTCAGCCCCTGTCCCTTGGCGTGCTGGGCTGCTCCATCCCAGCTTCAAAGTTAAGGCCGTGTCTTTGTTCCCTCATAAATATTTCTCCTCCGTTTATGCACATCTTTTGTTCACTCTTCCCATTGTGCAAAGGAGACTGAAAATTCTCACTTTGCGAAATTTTTAATGTGTGACAGAAAGAGGGAGAAAAAGAATCCAGTTATTAGGCAGATCAGGTTCAAAATGAATCACAGAAGAAATTCTTCGTTCCCTGACCTCATCTGAGAGGGCTCTCTGAAGCCTGGCTTTGAGTTACGTGGGCCTGGAATGGGAACAGAGTTGTGAATATGGGACCCATACCAAGCTGACTCTTTCAGGAAACAGAAGGTTTTACACATAACCCCACTGGATACAAGCATTATAAAAGCCACTTCCCTTCTGGAATTAATTCTCTGCTGAATGGAAATGCATCGAGCCAGATGGATCTATTTCAGGAGGAGGATCAGGCTGGCACAGGTCTAAAATCAAAGATTATTGGGTTTGTGTGTTCAGAGCTGGAATAGCTGAGGGTGAAGTGTTCAGTGCAGGTGCTCACGTGGTCTTGTCTGTGCCTAAAGGAGCACCCCAGGAAGGATGTGTTGAGTGAGTTTACCAAATATTAAATTGAAGAATTATGTGAAATTTATAATTAATACCTGCAAACACTTTCAGTTCTCCTTACAATACTAGCAGTGAGTAAGCAAAACACATTTTTCAACTGCTGAGAAAGTTTCAACTTCCGGCAGATGCAAGAGTTCATTAAAGAGTGGTAGAAACACCTGGAAGAAATACACAGAGCAGGCTCCAGTGGAGAATCTGGCTGCCCACACCCCTGTGATGGTTTTTGAGTCAGCAGCCTGAAACCACAGACTTGGGTCCTGGGGATTCTCTCTCCATGTGACACAGGAAGTGTGGAGCAGAAGTTTCCCAGCCCGAGGCTAGCCCAGGCTCACACCTAAGCCACCCAACCACCCATTTTTCCAAGCCAAGCCCACTCACTGCTTGTGGATGTTGAAAGCATCGAGTCTTCCAGCAGCTGGGCAGCTGAGCATTAGGCTACAACTCCAACATGCTCAGCTCGCTCTCCCCTCACTCCCCTCTCCCATCTGTTACAGGGAGCCACCTGCAATCCCTCAGCAGCTTTCAGCACTAACAGCTCTGTTAATGTTTTTAACCTGCTTTTCCTATCAGAGGTGTGAACAGTGCTGGTAGCACAGCCAGCACTCAGCCCCAGCCCAGCCCAGAGCAGGGGGGGTCAGCACTGGCCACTAGCTGAATTCTGCTCGTGGCAAGAGGCTGAGTTTTGCAGATACAGAACTTTGCAGCTATCAGTAGCCTCATTTTACACATGGCTGCATGACCAGAAATCTGTCTTACAAGGAATCTATAGAGCAATGTGCAAATTTTCATCCTGAGGAAAACTAACCTTTGGGTTATACAATGCTATTTCAATTGGGGATATTTTTAGTCTTATCTCTGCCTTCAGTTCAGCATGCACAGGAAAGAATACCACCAATCTTTTCTACAACACAGGGCTTGCTTGAAAATGAGTTAATATAACAAAAAATACATTTTTATTTACAAAAGCTGTTCATCCTAGAGGCATATGAGAGCTGTAGAAAAAATAAACTCAATTTCTAAAAGGGCAGTAAGGCCCCATTGCCAAATAAAATACAAAACCAGCATAAAAATTCCAAATGAAAAACAACCAATTAACCCTACCACCCCACCAAAAATGCTGGAGGAGAAAAAAAAGGAGAAGCAAATTTCCCCAGTATTACAGGAAAGGACTTTCCAGCTGTCTTCATGGATATCTTCCAAGAAAAGCAAGCTCCTATGCAACAAAACCTCTTTATCTTTGCAAAGGGTCCTGCAGTACCACTGGCAAGGGAGCCACGATGCAGTGCTAATCTCACCTAGTCTGAGAACTCCTTTTTGCAAAATGCAAACTGGAGCCAAAGAGCACAAACACAGGAACAATCAGAACCCCCAGGATTAGGAGTCAGAGGCAGGAGCACAAAACTCACCAGATTTATACCAGAAAGGGGAATCCATCCAAAACCTTCAAGGAGGAAGGACCCTGTTCCCATCCAAACTGAACTAGTACAGGGACACAGCAAGACTTCATCCTTTGTCCTACACATACATCACCATGACTGGCAAACCTTCTGTTTGTCCTGTGGCAAAAATGCCTTCACGTGGCCAAATTTACTACCAGAGTTACTGTACTGATAACTACTGACTGTGCTGATGCCTCTGGATCAATAGCAAAGATTAATTTAGGCAACTGATTTCAACAGGTTGAAAGTGCTCGGGTGAGCTGAGGAGAATTTGAATCATTGCTGCAGTCATAAAAACCTACTTGAGGCAGTGATCCCATGCAGCGAGCAGTGTCTGTCACCCCACACTCTGCTCCAGCACAGCAGGGCTGCCAGCATCTGCACTTTGCTTAGAAAGTGATGCCTCAGGTTGTAACTTTTATATTTTTCCAACCCTGCCCTGCCCAGTGTCACTCTGCAGTTCCCTGGAGCTCGTTCAGTGCTGTTCTCTCATGCTCACACACACACAACAAAGCCTCTCCAGCTCTCCAAGGACACCCAGACCCTCCTAGGCCTAACAACTGCAAACCACAATCTTGGGGACAGGGGGGCAAGCTTGGGCAAATTCCATCCTTGCCTGGCTTCTGCTTGGGGAATTGATGCTGAGATCCAAGTGGGAAGAACTCGTGAGCTGTCCTTGTCCATGTTGGGATGCACTGAGGCAGGAGCCTCTGGAGCCCAGAGTGTACCTCTGAAGGCCTTTCCAATCAATCCCTCCTTTATTCCTTTATTCCTGTCTAGTCTCTGTTTCTAGGTAGCCATTTAAGGCATCAAAAGCAGTGTCCCTTTTGTACCTGGCTTGGATTCCCAACTCCACACAACTGCTGCCTCAATCACAGACATGGATTTAGAGAGTGTCCCAGGAACAAAACCCAGTAACACACTGGGAATCCCAGAGAGGCCACCTCTGTGCTGTGAATCCTTGTCATGGTCCTGCAGGCCCCAATGGCTTCTGGCCCAGATATCTTCTTTTTTTTCAATGTCCCATATCAAGAAAAGATGAGGTGAGACTTCTTTCTGCTGCTTCAAGGATTGTTTATTATTTCTTACCTAAATTTCAGGAGCACAACCTCTGCTGCTTCTTCCAGAAGTGCAATGGCTGCTGCTCCTAAGAGGGGGCAGTTTTTATACCTTTATCATCCAATTATTGACCTCTACGTGTTCTATTTTGTCTCTGATACCAATAGTTACTGATTTTATTAATACGTGTCTTTTACATTGAGTTCCCTCCACCAATCCCTAGATCACAGGAAATTGATACAAAGAAAAAGGAAGAAGAAGGAGAAAGAAGAAGAAGAAGCCAGAGCTGACACCCTGAATTCGCCATGTTGGCTCTATATAATCAATAGAGCAAAACCTAAAACTACAAATGCACACTCTGTGGTACACTAAATAAAAAATCTTTTCTTTCATTTCTTTGTTGCTTTCAGCTCTTCCAGAAGTGAAGGGAGCTTCTCCCACGGGGTTAGGTCAGCTCTAGGGATAAAATGAACCCCCAGAGGAGCACGAGAAGTTCTCAGGCTTTCCTGGACTCCAACAAATCCTATGGCAGCAGAGCCCAGGGGCACCCAGGTAACACAGGCCTTTACTCCTTCCCACAGACCTGCCTTGGCTTTGCACAGGGGAAGGAGTGTCAGGAATCTGTGGGGGGAGAGCAAGGCTTGTGCCTGTGACATTTTACTGCTCAGCCCAAGGGCCATCCTGGTGCTGCAGCAGCCTCTTGGGTGTGTTGCTCTGACTCGCAGCCCAGGAGGTTGGGACTGCAGCAAATGTGCACTGAAGAATCCCAGAGGCCAAGCATATTCCTCTGTATCCTCACCCACCAGGTCTGGGTTATTTAAATGTGATTCCCAACACTGGATTTCCAAACATTCTCCTGTAGTATTTTGGCATCAAATATCTCTGCCTGACAGAACCATTTTAAAGCAGCAGAAAGCTACTTAAAGAGAAAGTATTTTAAAAACCTCTTCCTTGGTTTAGTTTTCTTCATCATTGCCCATGCTCCCAGGATGACATGCAAATTACAGCTCGTGTATTAAAAGTATAAATCAGACCGGTGGCAAGTGAAAGTGCTTCTAGAGAATGGCTCCATAGGAGGTGGTGCAGGGCTTAAGACATTCAGAAATCCATATTCTCACCTTCTCTAAAAACGTTTTGCTCATTTACTTCAACAACTCTTCGGCCCCCAAGAGAACTCTGCGTCCACACTGCGCATGATGACAAAGCAGAATCACTCTATTGTCTCCTCAGCTCTCTACCCTGCTGCTGCCCTCAGACTCTCCTTCAAAGCCAGTAATCAAGGACACACTTGAAGGAAAAAAAGTTAGGCCTTTTGCCATTTGTCAGAGCTTCTCAAAACCACCTCTTTTCTATGGCATTGTTTCAGTAAGGACTGCCCTCAACAAGGATACAAACCCATTCACGGCCCCAGGCTCATCCTTGGCTTGTGAGAAGATCTCTGAGAACAAGTCATCCAAGTAAATGAAACACAAACACAGAATTGTTCAGAAGTGAAAAGGCCTGGCAAATGCAGTAAGAGGGGTAGGAAACTGGTGTGAGAGCTCCCCTGGAACATCCATTCTGCTGGATTTCCCACCAAAGGCGCTGCTGTACTGTCCTTCCACGCACAGCAATGAGTCCAGCTCAGCTAAACCAGGTGAAATAAAAACTTAGTGTGAAGAACTGCTGCCTTAAACTGGCTACCTAGAAACAGAGACTAGACAGGAATAAAGGAATAAAGGAGGGATTGATTGGAAAGGCCTTCAGAGGTACACTCTGGGCTCCAGAGGCTCCTGCCTCAGTGCATCCCAACATGGACAAGGACAGCTCCCGAGTTCTTCCCACTTGGATCTCAGCATCAATTCCCCAAGCAGAAGCCAGGCAAGGATGGAATTTGCCCAAGCTTGCCCCCCTGTCCCCAAGATTGTGGTTTGCAGTTCTTGGTCTGGGTATCCTTGGAGAGCAAGGTAAAGAGGTTTTGTTATGTCTATCTTAGCATAGAGAACAGCACTGAATGAGCTCCAGGGAACTTCAGAGTTACACTGGGCAGTGCAGGATTTGAAAAATGTAAAAGTTAAAACCTAAGGCATCAGAACTGCAGAAGCACAAGTCTCCTTCCATCACTGTGGGAGGAGAGCATCAAACCAGAGGTATAAGAGAGCAGAACTAAGCTCCAAAATACCATTTCCTTGGACATCCACAGACATGCACATACACACACAGAGCTCACTTCATTTGGATCTACACCAAATCACGGGTGTGACATCACTGCAAGAAATAAGAATTTGAAAGCCCAACAGATCAAACTGAGAAATAACTGACAGAAGCAAGGTTGTCACCTTCATCCCCAGCAGCACTGCATGTGTTTAAACTCAAAGTAAGCCCAGCTATATCAGAGGGCCCAAGACCAAGTTGCATCATGCTGCTTCCTGACTGCTGCCTTCTGTTGCACAAGTCAAGAAATCTTGGCTCAGGAGATGGCTTTGCACTCTTTTTATCTCCTACAGGACTTGCTGAGCAACCAGCAAGTGCCAGTTGTGGTGTATCTTGTCTTCAAAGCTGTCTGGGGAACCTAGATATTCCAGAACACCTGAAAGGATAAAAACTCTAGGGCAGAAAGACAGTCTTTAATCTTTTTGTTTAATCAGTTTGCATCTGCCCTGCTGTCCTAGAAATGGGTTTTGCCTGCACCGATGAGGCTTTCAGATATTCAGAGCCATTTCCATGGCACCACAGCTATGAGTTTTAGGAAAAGCAGACACATCCAATTAGTTTTTGGCTGCTTTAGCTCTGTGCTCTCAGGAGAAGATGACTTTGGGTCACTGGGAGGATCTCTCTGGCTTTCACTCTCAGGAACTGGAGGTGTCTTATTTCAGAGGACAGTTTTGATCAATAGGACTACAACAAGGTTGGAAGCTGCTCTGCTGTCACTGGCTCTCTTCCTTCCTGTTATCCAGAACATCACAGGCTCTTTTTATTTTCTTCTTTTTCTTTTTTCTCTCCTTCTGTGTGTTGGTTTAAACTAAATGATGGTAATGACTACCAAGAGAAACCCCACAAACAACAACAATAATAGAGAAGTATGCCAAGTACACTGAGAGAAGCTGAGTGCCCATTAGTAAAGTTAGAGAGGGGCATTAAAAAAAGGCAGATTTATTAAACATGACTAATTTATTTCCCTTCCTTTCATAAATCTTAGTATTCCCTTGGAGAAGTGCCACACATTCAGTGTCTGGAACCTCATTCTTAATTGGTGCTCTTGGTTTAACTGCTACCTGCCTTTATCTACCAAAACATCAAACAAACAAGCAATAAAACCCCCCAAAACTCAAAAATACCCAACTCCACCTCTCTCTGTCAAGGGTATTAAGTTAAAGCCAGGTTTTCCAATCCTCTAAACCTGTGCAGTGGCTGGAGGTGTGCAACCACCACACTGCAGCTCTTTTCTGGGAAGATGACAGACCCATATTTGCTTTTCCAATTCCAGCTACATGTACAAAGAAATGGAAAGATACTGAACTGGAATACAGCTGAAAAGGCAACAAAAACAACATCAGTCAGAGGTTTTCTTTCTGCCTCTGTAAACATTGCTTTTAATCTCATACGGTACAAATGATTCAAGTTCCACACAAATGAGTCAATGATAAAATTACCACATGATTTTTTTTTCCTGTCAAAATAAGCTTTCTTCCCAGCTACAAAGGCAAAAAGCAGAAACATTACATAAAAAGTGGTTACCACTATATGAAACACAGAGTACATGGATAGGCTTTAAAATCACTGATGTGCTGCTGAAATTGAGACATATTTTTTTGTATTTGTCAATATTTTGCAGAGCTGAGTGCAATTTTGCCTATTTTATAAAAGAGAGCTGCCTTTTTTTTTTTCTTAACTAAACTTTTAGAACTTTTCTTCCTAAAGTGCCTAAATAGAGCTATATCATTTCGAGTATTACCTTATATCTATATCAGGGCTATCCAAATATTGGTCCATTACATTTTCCTTCTGTTGTTTTGGGGAATGAAATCTTGACCTTCCTGAAAGCACTGATTGTGAGTTCCCTCAGCTCCACAAATGAAGACTAACACAACTAAAGCAGGTGTGGCACTACAGAAGGTCAGGCCTGTGGCAATGGTGACTTACCCAAGTTTGAGAAAAGGACCCAGCACAACAGAAAATACTGTGTGTGGTAAACAAGAAAAGGCAGCCTAACTTAAAAGAAAGAAAAAAAAAAGAAAGAAAAAGAAAAAAAAAGGGGGAAAACAGTTACTATTTTTCACTCCTGCCTTCATGAGGCCCAACCTTGCATTTCTTCAGACATCCTGAAAATGACAACACGTGAAGAGAAGGCCCCCACCAGGATAAGGAAAGCACAGGACTGAGAGCAGAGCAGATACTTCTGGGGATATTTATGTCAGCAGCAGACCACAAACACATAAAATAGAAATAGTTACAAAATGTGAGTGTGAGAAGGTGCAGTTCCATTGGCACAAGGCTGCAGTCACACGAAATGTGACCCATGCACGTGTGGCTTCACCTCTCTCCTCTGCCAAGGAGCTGCTCTACAGCTGGGAGCTGCCAGCTCTAAAAGCTTCTTTTTGACAAAGCTGATGTGGGCATTCACATGACTCACTTGCAGCCTGTTTCCAACCCTTACTTTCAAATATGGAAATCTGGACCCATTTTCAACCAGTCCCAAGCTTATATGAAAAATAAACTGTCCTTTTAAAAATACTACTGTAACTTTTACCTATGCAGATTGCCAGGCTGAATTTTAAATGCAATCACTTGGCTTCCAGTGCACTCTAAAAATCAGGAGTCCCAGTCAGCATGAATCAGTACTCTGCACCCAGGACCTGCCATTTCCATCATTTTAAGCCTCTGTGCTGCAATTATGTGAATTGTCCACTTTTCCCCCCAGCCTCCTCCATGAAATGCATATGTAATGTAAACCCCATCTATCACACTGGAAATTGCTATTGCATTTAATCTTCCCAAAGAGAGCAAAACCAAATTATGATGTGTAACGAATGATAACCTGTCAAATCCAAGGGAATACTCCCCAACTTATCCCTCCATGTCTAAAACAGAACAGGTCAAAGGGGTCTAGTGTAGAAGACATGGGTAGGAAGACATGATGTGAGAATACATAATGAGAAGATGAAAGCTCTCTTAATCTTTGCAGATTGAATGAAATCTAATTACATGCTGTATTGATTGTTGTGTATTACTGGAAAGAGACAGTGAAAAGGGAAAAAGGCAATTAGACTGAAATTGTAGTCTGACCTTCAATTGCTTTTGGCATGAAAGGTTATGCTCTACTTGGAGCATCAAAAATTCTTTATCCTCTATGGTGAATCATTAGCAACAGTCCTAGATGCAAAACTGATCAGGGGAAAAATTTCAGTCAATTAATTTTTTTTTAAATTTTTCCCCTTTACAGAAAAAGTAAAGGCCACAGAAGGAAATACCAAGTTGTTATCATTATGCCATTTAATGAATTGCTACCAAGTCTCACTGGCATTAGTTCTGTGTTGAATGACAATGAAATATATCCATCAATAGCAATACCATAGCAAAAAAAAAAAAAAAAAGCTCAACTAGATCTATAATAGTTCTGTTTTTCAAAATAAACATTGTACCCAAGGTCAAACACCAGGAGGTAATAGAAAGTCTCACCAAGAAAATTCCACTGACACGTTTCATTGCTCTTTCCCTTTACATGCTCCACTCATTTGCTTCCACCAAACCCAGCAGCAGCTGAGTGAAAAGAAAGCTCTCAGAAACACTATTTTTCCCAAGTTGATAAAAAACCAGAGCACGAGCCAAATGAAAACTATTGTTTGGGTGTATGTCTGCACGACTCTGCAGGGAATCATGGCAATTCTCATTCATCCTATTCTAAAAACTCTTGCTCTGCCAAAGATAATTGCAAGGCCCAGCTTTCTCCTGACTTTCATGCGTGGTCCTCTGCGTTCTGCACGCACCTCCACAGGCACTGCACACACTGATTTTATTCACACTGGAAAGGAAATGAGTTCTCAAGTGATCACTTTTGGGTTGCCTCTTTATACATTTGTAATGTTACTGCCTGTGTTTATTTTCCTTGCAGAAGGTACACGCTTCCAAATAACATTTCCTTGATTGTATGTAAACAAATATGTGTGGCAGAAACAAAATTCTGTGCAGCTGCAGGGCTGGTGTCTCACAGAGCGACTTTTTATTGCACTGGATCATCAACAGAGTCCCTAGAAAATCCAGGTAAGTCTTAGGAGTTCAGGTCTCATCTGAATAGAAGAGAAAAATGAAATAAAAGAACACTGAGATGTTATTACCAAAAATATACTTAATAGGTAGCTCTAAATTTGCTGACTTCAAAGAGAAAGGAGCAAGAGCAGAAAGCTGAAATACTGAGCTTGGGCTGATCTGCTGCAATGATATCATTGAGCTGGACTCAGCCTCCTGGTGCTTTGAGGGGTTCTGGGTATGCAAGGAACTCATATTCCTCCTTAATAGAATCTGTCTACTGGCGTCTGTCTCTCCATACAGAAGTGACTTTGACCCACCTTAGGAGAAAGCAACATCCAAGACAGCCTCAGTTGGCTCTCTGACCTCGTGATCAGGCAGCATGAACAGGACAGGGTCTGAGAAACCTTACACAACACTCAGATGAAGCTGCAGAGCTCCAGAGCACACAGAGTGTTTGTGTGATGCCAGCCTTGCTGTGTGGCACGGCACAGCCCTCTCAGAAGGGCTCCCCTGAATCCCCAGGCTGCCAGAGCAGCATTATGCCCATTAATGGCATAAATAATGAGTCATGATATTAAAAACTGAACGCCAGCAAGCTAAACCCAGAAAGAGATGCTTGATAGTGATTTAACTTGCAGGGATGCAACTCTGATGATTTCAGTGGAGCACATCCTAATTTCTTAGGAGTTTTTGCTTTCGTTGAAACAGGGTGAGGGGAAAAAAGGGTTTTTTTCAGAATGATGATGAAATAATTAATCTGCCATAATGTACCACTGTGTAATTAAAGAAACCTCCACCAATCGTATCAGAGAAAAATTAAAGGGCAAAAAATAGGAAACTTGAACAGCTCAGCTTGAAAAACTTTCTGTATTTTCCTGTGCAAGAACTTTCAAGAAAAGAAAACTGCCTGCAGTGTTTGACATGACCTGAAGAAGCAACACAGCACTAAGTTCAAGTAATTTCACCATAAAGTTCCATATCCAATAAATGAAATTAAAGAAGATGAAGATAACAGTTCCCAAAATAGGGGCATATTTTACAGAGAACTTTCAGTCATTGTGTGCAGCGGTGCCTGCCCAGCACATTAAGGACTGCTGCTGATTCTCCAGGGGATGCTATGCTGAGATGGACACAGCACAGGGAAATCCTACCCAAAGTCTCCCCTATGAACAACACCAAGAACAAATCCATTTTGGGCCAATAAAAACCCCATTCACTGAGCTGCAACAGATATATCTTGCAGAGCAATCTAATTTAGTTTGGGAACTTCGTGGCTTTGTAGAACTAACGAGAAGGATTTTCCTCTTAAATCCTATGTTCTTCCAAAATGTTCCAAAATATGGTCAGAAAACACAGCCGTTGACACTTTCCCTCTCGTTCCTGAATGTGTGGGTTTGGGACTAACAGCCACATTCCACATTCCCCCTCTCTCTGCCCCGTTGTTCCAGAGGAGAGCCTAACGAGATGCCTGTTCCCTAACACTTGCTGGCACAAACTGCATATTACTATAACAGCCCAACTTACTTAGATTTATACATTCATTCAGAAAGTAGTAACAGGAAACATACTTTATGCTAACCCTCCTATTTGTCTGCATTTTGAGACTACAGTAGCCTTTCTTAAATCAATGTTACGAGTTAAGATTGCCACAAGCAGCCTAGAAGCACATTTGCTCCACTTAAACATATTTACACTGAAAATTTTATTTGGTGAGAAATGCTAAATGTTCCGTTTATATTCTAATTTCACGCAAAAGTTCACTCCTTCAGCTGTTTCTTGTCCAAAACACCGCTGTATTTAATCACATAATTATTTCTTTGATGTCTCACACTTAGAACTTTACAAATCTGTGCAAATTCAAATGCACTTGTTTTGAAGAATTAGCTTCTGCATGAAATGTTATCTGTCCTATAACAACTTTGATGGCTTAGCCTGTTTTAACTACCATGGAAGGGTTCTTTGCTTACCTAGCAATATTTTTCAGGGCTGGTGAATTAGAATGGTAAGTCATAAAACGAATTGGTGGATGCATCCCCTCCTCATCAATGACAATAACAAATTTAAGTGGCAAAATCACTACGGAAACATATGGGTGCTCTGTTTAAACAGACCATTAATAGTGCACAACGTGAAAGCTCAGCAGAAGGTTTTTAAAGTAGTTCTGAAACCAAGACCATGACTTCCAGCTATAACCTAACAGCGTATTTGCTATACAAACAACTTCCTATGCAGAGTTAATATATCCAGGCAAACTGTAAAACCTGGTACAGTTTGTAGGGACTTCCTCTGATCCTGAAACCCCTGAACTGCAGCCTCCTTAACTTCCCATCCATTGAGGAAGTCCTGACTTTGGACCAAGAGTTGGCGGAGAGGTAGGGTGGTGGTGGGAGGCTCAATAAAAAACCCCTGCACCCTGCAAAGCCCTGCACTGCCTCTTCCCCTCGGTTTTCAGCACTTCAGCGCTGGGGTCGCTGAGATCGGTGCCCGGGCTCCCCTCCCCAGCGCGGGGACACTTCGGGGGCTCTCGCCCAGCCTGCAGCACCCTCCCGGAGCACAGGACATCCCCTCCCCGCCCCTCGTACCATTGAGCTGGTTGTAGACCACTTCTTCCAGGTGGTCCAGGCGCTGCAGGATGGACTCCCTGTCGGCCAGGCTGCCCACCTTGGCGCCGCGGCTCCTGGCCCGGCGGTCCGCGCTCCGGACGATCTGCACCAGCTCCTGGGAGCGGTCCTGGATCCTGCAGTAGACGGAGAAGAGGATGATGCCCACGAAGACCAAGATGTTCACCGTCAACAAAGTTTTGATTTTCCGTGCCACCGCCATGGGAGCCGCGGGCGCGGTGGCGGGGGGCGCATCCAGGCGCGGCGAGCGGCGGCCCA